>APFE030457210.1:0-60896 GCA_000404065.3 Pinus taeda | reverse complement strand
ATTACCTTGGTTCAATTGTTGTTGATTACAGGTGGAATGGGTACAGAGGAAGAACATGGTTGCTAGGCTGAATGATGATTAACGGATTTTTCTGATATTAATTGCTGCTTGTCTCTATGCTTTATATCTCTCAAGGTCATGTAACGGCCTATCTTGGTTTACCCACTATGCTTGGGATGGATAAAGTAATATTCTTGTTTTATCATGTAATTTCTTGGTATATTCCCACTGGTTGGGAGATGGTTGTAATATGAATCTTTGGTGATAGGAAGGTCATCTATATTGCATCAAGGTTTATTTCTTTTATAGAACATTTTCTTGCATACCTTGCCTTTAGTCAGGGGGAGTTTGGACAGCATAGTAGAGAAGATATTTCAGCATATTCTCAGGGGGAGAATCACCCTTTTCCCTTGATGTCAAAGGGGGAGGATGATTCTGAGTGACTTGGGGTTGCCATCAAGTCCAAAGGGGGAGATTGTTGGCATTATGACACAAGTTTGACTTATGGAAAAAGGTGTTGTCCTTGATGGTAACTCACTCAAATGACAGAGCTCAGTTCAGGCACTCAAAATAGTAGAAAATAAGAGATCCGCAGGTTCCTGGTCACTAAGGTGCAGACATCGACAGGTTCCGCAGATGAACCATTCAGAAAGTGCGAACAAGTTCGTAGGTGTTCCGAACAAAAAGTGCGGACCTAAAGTTCACAGAATTTCATGCAGAGAAATATGCGCACGTGGGAAAACTTATAGTTGGCTCATGGTATTTAGTTCAATAATATTGATCCTATGGCTTTGGTTCATGGTATTGCACCCAAAAGAGTTGAACCCAAGTATTGGGTCCTTAGTTTTGTTTCTCAATGGTTTTGGTTCATGGTTTGAGTAAGGCCTAGTCTATAAAAAGGAAAGGAGGTCTCTTGGCCCTGAACAAGTATGTGTTGAATATCTTGAGAGAGCAAGATCTAAAATTCTGATGATCAATTGGTGAGTCATAGCTACACCTGAATCAAAGAGAAACCTGAGAATTACAAGTTAGATCTACTGGTAGGTCGAGATTCTTTTGGCGTATGATCAAATCTGTAAATCTGATAGTCTAGGGTATAAGAGAAGACTGATAAATTATCTATACCCGGAGGTGTGCAGTACAGAGATAGTTTTAGGTGCGGAGGTGCGCAGTACAGAGACGGTTGCAGGTGCACAGTGCACAGATAGAGAAAGTGCTTAGCTGCATAGGCCACATAGAGTGCAGGTGTGGTAGTGCGCAGGTCACAGATACCTGTAGGTGCGGAGGTGCGCGGTTCACAAACAGAGAAAGTGCAGAGCTGCACAGGCCACAGACATCGTAGGTGTGGAGCTACGCAGACTCGACACAGCAGAAGTGCGGATATCCGCAGGTTACTCTTGGTGAAGTTGCAAACTTCTCTTGAAATATATTTTAGCTGCTTTTGTTTATACCTGCAGTGTTCTGGGTTTAAAATTGGAGTCTGGTATTATCTTCTGGTTACAATTTTCTGAGAATTTATTGGTTGGTTAGCTATATGCTTGATGTTTGATTGATATTCATGGATCCAGTCTGAAAATTTATGAAACGTGGTCCTTGAAAGAAAAGAGAAGGTTGTAGGCTTCTACAGGTAGTAGCATGCGTACTAGTATCCCAGCTAGTACAAGAGCTAAGGGGGTTGTAGCTCCCTTCCAGGAGAAGCTGGAGAATGAGAGAGGGTTGTAGCTCTCTGCATGTAGTAGCCTACGTACAGGTAAAGGCCTGCACCAATACAGAATCATTGTAAAAAGAAGTTTCTAATTGGAAGAAGATAGAGACATATTGCAGCAGGAGGTTTTCACCCACATTGGGTTTCCACCTTATATATGGTTTTCTTTGGCGTGACTATTTATGTTTCTTGTTCCTATTCATTATTATATGGTTCTGACATAGAGATTAATGGTTAACATCTAAAGAATAATTTAAAGTAAAATCTAGAAGGTATATGCAAGTTTCATTAGTCAGATCTGCAAGTGTTTATTGAAAAGATTAGATAATACTGATTCACCCCCCCCTCCCAGTATTATTTCCAACACAACATGATTTCTAGAAGTTGATGACATAGGATGATGTGAACGAGAAGATAATTCTTCTAAGAGCTTAGGAATATCAAGACAATTTCAAAGAAGATGGTCTCTCACGCAAAGTTTGCATGGATATTGAACTTTGTGTGGCTTGACAGATAGTTTCTCATTAGATATTGCATTCAAAGCAATGGTTGCTTGGTTGCCCCTCTAGTGAGTTTGATTCTTCTTCTTCTTCTTCTTCCCTTTCTTCTTCTTCTTAGCCACTTGGTTACTAGTACCAATACTCTCACCAGGCTAAGAGGAAGAAGGGGAGGAAGAAACAACCGAGGAAGAAGGCAAAAGGTCAACTTTAGGATCAAATAGAGTTTGATTTTGTTCAGTTGGAGGAGTACTCGATTGCAGATAAATCAAGACATTTTGAACCAAGGAGGTTGAAAAAAACCATACTAACAAGCCAATGGTACATCTAATAAGGGACTATGTAGCCATATATGGAGCACCAATATTTTGAAAAGGAGGAAAAGGACTAGGATTCCCATCAAAAGGAATTCCTTGATCGGTGGACTCCAGATTTATCGCCATATGTTTCAGCCTAAGATCAACTAAGGAGCAAACACGGAGGATGTTATCCGAGGTCAATTAATTTTATTTTAATAAAAGTAACATAACAAAACAGAAAAGGGATAATCTAGGCAAAAGGTTTACCAAGCAACTGTGAACTGCAGAATACCTCCCGACAAACTGAGAAGTACGGGCAAGAAATCTCCCCGAATGCTATGTTCGGTGTATCACAATGTACAAGGTAGATGACTTGGTTAAATAAGGATGGATATCAACCTATATTTTTCCTCCCATATATACCCGAAGGTATGCGGAGGCCCAGTTCATATAAGCATTGTCTAATGAAAAATCGCACAGTGAGAGCATTCCCCTATACTTTACGTGTTGTAACACTACCCTATATACTCGAAGGTATGTGGATGAGCTATGATATAATCAAGTACATGGAATGAGGTATCACACTCGGGATGTATTGCAGATAAGTTAGCAACAGCTGCTTTGTTTTACAACACCGGTGCACGTCTCTAGCCTAGAAACACTAAATGTTTTTCATTAGGTGAAAATGCTCCATTAGGTAAATTCAAATAAATTTTAAGTTGATATTCTTTAGAATTTTCCTTTCAAGGTTCACCACGTGAACTATTTTTGCAATTCCTAAAATGAAACTAATACTATAAGTATTCTTTCCATTCAATTTAATAATGAAAACCCTTAGCTAGTAGGGATAGAGCAATCATATTTTTGACAAAGAGCAAGGAGCACATCTAATGCAATTTCCCTAGCTATTCCTTTCAATCATTCACAAACTACAATATGAACGATGCAAGTTTTCCTTTTCGAATCATTTAATCTTATGATGAACAAAAAGGAAATATGCACATCTGATCAATCAATCTTTAATAAGAACGAAGACTTTGACAACAATTTTGTTTCAAAGGAAAAGAAGACTTTACCACACTTTCTTTCGAATGGATATTAATCAACTATATTATAACTTTTACCATATACTGATAATGAAAAAGGAAACATTTAAGAAACATTAATCAATCAACTCAAAGTAGGGTTGGCAAAGGAGATAAAAAAAATTTCTCTGAGACATGACATTCATTGATCAATTAGCAAGCAAACAAATAGAGAAAGGTTGGTAAATACACTTTCCAAAGGTGGGAATTTGACCTAAGGTTGATTAGCACAGGTCAACGAGGGCCTGACAGCACTGCAAAGCACTGTCTCTCACTCAAGGGTGCTCTGTAGAGAACTGCCCCCTGACCAAGCCTGTGCTAATTTCTGAGAGTCCACTCAAGAGTCATCTAACCTCAAATTTTGACCAAAATTCAATGCAAAAGAGCTGAAATAAAGTCAATTAACACAAGTAGGGTCTACAAGAATGTCTTGTGAGGTGAATAAGCTACTAGAAAAGGTGATAGTTCCCCAGTGGAATCACCAATTTGTTTTGGAGAATTTAACATCTACGTATAAACACTAATTCACTAGACAAGTAGTTATGCCTAGAAAAATAGTTTAAAGTGTTTTAAACTTTTCCTATAAAAAATAGATAAGAATAGGGGATATAAGGCCTACCTAAAGTTCTGCTTTCCTCTCATCTCCCTTGTATTGATTCCGTCGCTCCTTCCCGTACTTAATCCTCTTGAGAAGTACCCTGTAAACACAACAAAGGACAAAAATCGATCTAAGCATACAATTAATTGAATATAAATGAAAGGAATCAAAAGAAATTCATACATATAAGCATTATGAAAGAACCCAACATATGGAAAAAGGTTCAAACACTTTATTAGATAGAAGAAGGAATTACAACCATCAGTTTCTAGTTTAGAGTCATTCCTTCAACTTGGATCCCATCCACATTACATCAAAAGCAAGACAAGCTTGTGGCATCACATTATTTGCTCCAAAGTCAAGTCTCATAGTAGCATCATCTCCTTATAATTCAACATAATCTAGCCACTGATCACTTAGATGAGTGGTCAATTTATAGGAATATGAAGGAGGTTTTATCATTAATGGTGACATTGAATGGCCTTCCATTCTTAGAATTAGTTCGATGGAGGAAGGGATCAGAGGATATGATTCTCCTTAACTAATTCCTCATCCATTTTTGAGCTTATAGGAGTTGATAAGACTAGGAAACTTCTATATGAATCCAAAAGATAAGAATATTCCCCAAACCCTATGTGAATTTCACTCATTCTCACCCAACATAGGTGAAAGGAAGCCTAAGTACTCTCTGGAGCACCTTGGTAGTGGACTTAACTACTCTATGGTGCACCTTCATAAGGGCTTACCTGTGTTGGCCCCTCTAGAGGCAATTTTTGGATGTCTTCAAGTCACGAAACTGTCTAGGAAGGAGGAATTCAAAGGATTGACTTGTTTAGGGCATGAAACAACTGAATTTAGGGTTTGATGAGCCCTAAAACACTGATATGATTGTTGGGATTTGATGTGCCCAAATGGATCTGTAATAGATATCTACCAGCTATGTTATGAAGATATCAATATTGTCTTTAAGAACCATTCTAGGGAAGCTATGAAAAAGGGTAGGGGTAGCCAACCAATGGCCAACTCATGCTCTTCCAACACATCCATAAAAGATGAAATTGGAAGTATGTTGGAAGATTTCAAGAGTCAAATGCTGCAAACCCTTGCCCTACAGATGGAAACTATGCTCATAAAGAGAAAGCACGAGGAAGAAGAGAGAGAATTAGTCATCTTTTGCCCTAGACACACAAGGAGGCACCTAGGAATGCATGTGCATTAAACTTATATAAATCTGCTCCGTGTGTGAAGAAAACCACTCCACAGAAAAGTGCCCTTCTCTATCTAGACCAAAAGATGTGTATCAGGGAACTAAAGGGGTGTCTGAACAACTCTGCTACATAAATCAAAGGAGGCCTCATGGGCCTTGACCTTACCAATAGGGCATGGAAGGGTCATCCTATGCCTATTAAAACCCTAACCAAAATACATCCATTCCTTCTTGGAGCCCCCTACTCATCCCTCCTGGTCTACACCTTCTCCTTGGTCTTTTTCACCTCAGTACCATTCCCAACCAACCAACCAGCCATTTCAGCCAGATACTCCTCCACAATCTCAGTGGAATGCACCACCCCAAGGGTGGAGGCCCCCATACAACAATGCTCCAACTTTATTGCCTTCACCTCCTACTCAAACACAACTTTTACACCCTCCTCCACCTAAATAGCCTCAGATGCCTACCCAAACAAATCTGAACCCGAACAACAGACAAGCATAACAAGTATACAGTGGAGAGACATCCTACCCTACTTATGCTGTGGAAATTTAGGAAATCAACTTGAGGTTTGGGAGAGTACTCTGGGACGTCCAACCTCCATCTCCACCAAGGGAGAGTGAGGGGGAAAGAGAGGAAAGTATGGCTAGTGTGAATCCACAACACTTTCTTGAAATATTAACTCATATAGTCCAACTTACCCTATAATAGAATGAACTTCTGGGTGAACTGAAAAATATATGTGTCAAATTTCACTTCCCCAAGCCATTAAGGATGTACCTATTTACAAAAAATTTATTAAAGATAAGTGTTTCAAACATCCAAGGAGGTGAAAAAGAGACACCCCTACCATTAATGTCATTGGAAAATTGTCTGACTTAATGCTAGGATAGGTAATTTACTCAAAGTATTTAGACCTAGAAGCCCTATAGTAGATGTGCACATCAATGGCACCATTTTCCCACACACCTTGATTGATATTGGGGCTGCCATTAATGTAATGACTAAGGACTCCATGCTCAAGATAAATCTCTAGGGTTCATTAAGAAAGACCACAATAGTCTTGCATCTTGCAGACTATTCCACAGTAGCCCCCGAGGGGATTGTTGAGGATGTGATGGTATCCATTGACTCCTAGGATTACCTTGTCGACTTCCTAGTTCTCCAGTCTAAGGTCAAGCTTAATGGTTATCCTCTCATACTTGGGAGGCCTTGGTTAGCCACTGTCGATGCCTAAACCAACTACAGGGTTGGAAACATGACTACAAAAAATGGGCATCTATCCAAGAAATTGATCTTGTACCCTCCTGCTCAGCCATATTTAGAACATGATTTACCTTTATGGTTGGAAGAGGAGGAAGAAGAGGAAGTTTACTCGGCCCAAATCTATTCCCTAGAAATTGCCATGGGAGGAGAACAACTTGATGAATATGATTTGATTGAACACATCCTCCAAAATTCAACTCCCAACACCTTGTCCTTAGAGAAATTTGTAAAGGAAAATAAGAGAAACCATCAGATTGATTTATGCTTAGCTGATTCAAACCCTACTTGTGTCAAGACAATATAATTTGGCCTTGAAAGAACTTTGAAAATCAACCCCTCTCTTTCTGTACACCAAGAAGAAGAGTTGTGCAACATGCTAAGGTAACATTTGGATGCCTTTTTTTGGAGTTACAAAGAAATTAAGGGAGTGCACCCCTCAGTGTGTACTCACCACATTTATATCAAAGAAGGTTGTAAACCAATCTGAAAACCCCAAAGGAGAATGAATCCAGCTATCAAGGATATAGTGAAAGAAGAATTGCAAAAGCTACTGGATGCAAGATTCATTTACCCTTTCTTGGATAGTGAATGGATTTCTCCTTTGGTGTTGGTTCCAAATAAAAATGGCAAGTGGAGTATTTGTGTTGATTACAGATAATTAAAAAAAGCAACAAAGAAGGACCATTTCCCTGTACCTTTCATTGACCAAGTGTTAGATGGCTTGGTAGGGAAAAAGTTCTTCTCTTTCATAGATGGGTCTAACGAATACAATCAAATCCAGATTAGCCGGGAGGACTAGGATAAAACCACCTTCACCTATCCTTGGGTTACTTTTGCTTATAGGGTCCTTCCTTTTGGTCTATGTAATGCCCCTACCACTTTCTAGAGGGTAGTCTTGAGTATCTTTTCCAAACTAGTCCATGATGTAGTGGAAATTTATATGGATGACTTTACACCCTATGGTGTGATTTGTAGGAGGCTCTCTCCAACTTGGGTAAGGTGCTGAACAAATGCATTGAAATGAAGTTATCCCTCAGTCCCGAAAAATGTGAGTTCCTGATGACTCTAGGGAATGTTCTAGGTCACTCAATATCCTAGAAGGGACTTCAAGTTGACCCAAATAAGATAGCCATCATCCAAAGGGTCCCAACTCCACAAAAATAAAGAGATGTCAGAAGTTTTCTAGGTTTAGCTGGATACTATAGGAGATTTATAAAAGAATTCAACACGTTAGCTTCTCCTTTATTTGGGTTATTGGCTAAGGACTCCAAATCTATATGGTCAGAAAGCTGTCAAGAAGCCTTGGAAACCCTAATGGACAAGTTGACTACTGCACCTATTCTCTGAGGCCCAACTTGGGCTCTTCCTTTCAATATACATGTCGATGCTTCTCACAAAGCCATAGGAGTAGCTCTAGCCCGGATAGATGACAAGCTACCTTATGCTATTTACTTCATTAGTAAGAACATGTCAAAAGCTGAATTGAACTACATAGTGACTGAAAAAGAGCTCCTAGTTGTTGTGCGTTCATTGAATACATTTAGGCATTTCATTACTGGTTACCAAACATTTGTGCATATTGATTGTGATGCAACTAAATACTTGATGAATAAACCTAATGTAAATGCCTGGATTATTAGATGGTTACTTTTATTGCAACAATTTGATTTAACTATTATTGATAAGCCTAGCAAGGAGAATGTTGTTGTAGATTTTTTATCCATATTGAATTTTCCTGCTGGGGAGGAAGGAATGGTTGATGATCAGTGACTAGATGGACACTTGTTCAATATTTTAGTTCTCTCTCCATGGTTTGCTGACATAGAAATTACTTGGTGTCTTCACATTTTCCACCAAATTTGTCCTCCAAGGAAAAGAGAAATATTGTAAGGAAGAGCTCCCCATTCACTTGGATTGGGGGCAACCTCTTCAAACTAGGCTTGGATCAAATTCTAAGAAGATGTATCAGGGAGGAGGAAGTCTTTGACATCCTTTTGACCTGTCATGATGGGTCTTGTGGAGGTCACTTTGCAGCCAAAAGAACAACATTCAAGGTACTACAAGCTGGTTATTACTGGCCCACTCTTCACTAAGATGTGATGAGGTATACTAGTCAGTGTGATCAGTTCCAAAAGATGGGGAAACCTACCCCAAGCGATGAAATGCCTCTGCAACCTCAAGTGAAATTTGAGCCATTTGACAAGTGGGGCATGGACTTCATTGCACCCATTGACCCTCCTTGTAGGAAAAATTAGTACATCATTGTGTGCACTGACTATTTAACCAAGTGAATTGAACCAAAGGCCATCAAAGAAACAACAGAAGAAAAAGCGGCTGAATTCTTAAGCAAAAATGTATTTTACAAGTTTAGGTACCCTAGAGAATTGGTCACTGATCAAGGAAGTCAATTTAAAACTCACATGATTGAATATTTGTTAAGCCAACACAAGATCAAGCATAAAACATCCAATGCTTACCAACCACAAGCTAATGTGCAAGTGGAGGTAACCAACAGAGCACTAGAAGGCATTCTAACCAAATTGATTAGCAATAGTAGGAAGGATTGGGAAATATATTAGTTGAGGCCACTTGGGCCTACAATACCACCTAGAAGACCACCACTGGGTTTACTCCTTATGAGTTGGTATATGGGAAGAAATCCCTGATGTCCATTGAATTTGAATACAACACCTTAAGAATTGCAGCACAACTGGATCTAGATCTCACCACGGCACAACAAGAAATATTTCTCCATTTGAATGGGTTATATGAAATTAGGATGCAAGCCCTCCTACACACAGAGGTGACTCAAGTTCAAAGGAAAATTTGGCATGACAAGAATATAAAGGACAAACAATTTCAAGAAGGTGATTTGGATTTGTTGTATGATTCTAGGTATAAGGATTTTAAAGGCAAGTTAAGGAATAGATGGTTAGGGCCTTAGGTCATATAAAAATGTCATGATAATGGTTCTGTACAGATAAGAACCACTAATGCAAAGGATATCCCTTTACCTGTCAATGGGTATAGATTTAAGGTCTACAAGAAGCCCTTGTCAAAGCAAGAATTCATCAATGGCATTAGCAAGATAGTAATGGTGGTGGAGAAAGTCTTAGCCTCCACACCCTCAAGTCCCTAAAGAAAAAGGAAAAAGAGAAAAGAAAAAAATAAAGAGACTTAGGTGAAAACCTCCATGAGGCACCTGAGTCCCACTATTGGGTTGAAACCCTCTTGAGGCGACCCAATGGTGTTGAAAAAAAGGAGAAAAAAAATAAAAATATCTCTGGGTGAAAAGCTATTTTGAGGCACCCAGGGTAGGCAACTAGGATGAAAACCTCCTTGGAGGCAGACTAGTTGTTTTCTAAAAAAAAAAAAAAAAGAAAAAGGCAGAAAAAAGAAAAAAGAAAGAAAAGATAATTTTTTTTGGAAATGTTGTTTACAGGTCAGCGAGAGGAGGATAAGCGCGACTTGAGAGGAACAGAAGGATCTACAAAATCCATATTTTAATCCCTCCATCTCATATTCTTCATTATTTCATCCATTCTTCCATTTATGAACTCCTCCAACTTAGTTTACATAGGTTTTGTGTTTTCTACAGGATTCCGTGTAAACCTACAGGAGTTTCCTATAGGATTTACAATGAGATTTAAATCCCAAGAAAAGTGATCCTAGAGCAATAGGATGACAAGCTTGTGGCTAAAATAAAAAACCCATTCACTCCACCACATCATCGCCATGCCTTTCATCACCATGTACCCCTGCATCCATCCAATAAGTCAATTTAAAAAAGAATATAATTTTCAAAGAAAAAAAAATAGAAGAGGGAGATAAGGAGGATAGAGGGACAATACTTGAAGGCCACAACTCTCACCTACCATTCACTACAACCCTTCTCTACTCATGTCAATAACCCTCATCCTCCAGAAGTGAGAAAAAGTATGAAAGTTTATGGGAGAGCGAACTACAGGACATCTGCTAGGTTTCATGTAGGAAATCCTGTAGTAGAATATCCTAGAAATCAAACTTAATAGGTTTGCAACCATCTTCGACACACAGATTCTAAGGTTGAGGAATCTCCTCTAGAGCTCAATAGTAGCAACAAGATCGCCAATAGGTGCACATTAAAAGAAACAAGCAGAAAAAGAGGCTAATAAAAAAAAGGATATGTAAAAAATACACAACACAAAGACATCTCTCTCCCACATGCATCATCATCAAAGCATCTTACCCATAGGTATGTTATGTTACTCATGCTCTCTCATTAGTACGATATGATTGAAACTGTAGGATTATGTGAGAATTGGTTTTATAAGCAAAGGTGGCCAGTTAACTTGGCCACCTTCAACTAGTTGACGAGGAGAAAATAGTTAGATCACTCCACATGTGGTAGTAGTAAAATCAATAGAAAAAGGAGATAAGGCCAAAAATGGTTAAGTTACGGAGGAACAAAGTGGGAGATGATTACAAGGTAAGGTGGAATGATGGACTAATATTGGGACGAATGGTCCAAAAGGAGGTGCTCATACTTAGAAAACTAGCACACCATCCCACACGATCATCCATATATGGAAATAAAACACTGATTCCCATATAAAGAGAGCATTAGTAATCTTAAGAATTCATCGAAAAGAGGTTGTTCTTGAAATTCTTGAAGTATCACTTACAGAAGATAGTTAGCATTTTTAGCACATGAGACCTACAAGATCCTACAGGAAAACCTACAGGATCCTATAGGAAAACCTATAGCATATAGAGCAGTAAATCTATAGGATTATCAGTGGGCACAAAGGGAGGCGAAATCAAAGGTTTTCCTCAATAGAACATGACAAGTGAGGTAGGAGCTATACCCTCCATGTTTTCAAGTTAAAAGAAGAAAAATAATCAATTTGATTAAGGGAATTGCAGTTTAGGAAAATTGTATTGTAGAGTTAACGTTCAAACGTCTCTCGCCTACTAGAATTCTTTAATTGTATCCATACAAACCTATAAAATTACGAGGGAATGATGACAAGAGGTTTTAACAAAAGAGAAACCACAAACATAATAAGGATCCACCAACATCCTCCTGTAGTAGATTTTTTCACAAGGCACCAATGGATGGGGTTCTTTGAGAGGATGAGAGGATACGAAGATGAGGTGGCCAGAGACTTTGCTCTCTCACTCATACCCCTCACTAGGACCCATGCCATTGCTGTGGTGAAAAGCCTATCAGTAGTAATTACCCCTGAAATTATAAGTAGAATCACAACACTCCCTTTAGGGTTACCATGAAGAAAAGAAGATAAGGGTAACAACACCCTTGAAAAGAAGAAATTATTTTTAGAAGGGGAGGAGCCAATAGAGGACAAAAATGGGGCTATAAGAGAAATAATTCCATACCCTTGGAATGAAGTTAGTTACCACATTATTAAATACATATCATGTGAAGGGAGATACAGTGTAGTGTATGGATACCACTTCAGACTCCTCCAAGAACTAAGATTTGGAGAAAACAAACCTCCTCAAAACAGATTGACTATCCCCTATTTTCTTCTTCAATCAACGATAGACATGAGCATAAAGGCGCAGGAGGGAAAACATCAACAACTAGCCCATCATGGGTTGATCAAACTCATCCTAGAAGATGTTATGCAAAACCTAAGATTCCCTATTACATGGACAACCTTTAGAGACATGCAAGCAGGAGGAGCAATTCAAGCTCTTGAATATGAAAAAAGCCCCACTGCTAGTGAAAAGGGAGAAGAAATAGAGGAGAAGGATGAGGAAGAGACATAGCGAGAAACAAAAGAAGAGACAAATAAGAAGAGTGAGGAACATGATGAAGAAAATAAAGAGAAAGAAAAGGATAGGAAGTAGAATGGAAAATAGGGGACAAAACAAAAGGAAGAACAAAGGTCTACAGTTCAAGACAAAGAAGGGGAAGAATCACCAAGGGTATCTCTAGAACCCACTGAGAAAGAGGCAGCAACTCATCTTACTTCCCTAAGTACGCTTATCAAGTCAAAAGAGAAAAGGAAAAGACCAACTACATTGTACTTCAGGACAAGAAAGAGCACAAGGATTAGCAAAAGGAGGACCTCAAACCCCCACAAAAAAAATCCAATTATCATTGAGGATTCACCAAAGTAGCAAGAAAAGGAAACCCCTCTAGAGAAAAGTCAAGGAGAAGGAACATCAGGACAAGCCTGTCGAAAATCTCCCATCACTTATGTTAGGAGGTCTATCAATAGTTCAACCTCATTAAAAGGAAAATGTCTCCTACATGAGACACGGGCAGACCTATAGGAATCATAGGCCATCCTATAGTAAACCCTGTCAAACCTACAAGATGTACATAAAAGGGACCAAGAAGGTATCACTCCACAAGAAACAAAGGAAGAACACCAAGAACTGAGGGAACCTAGTCCACAACCCAACCTCAGCTCCTATTACACATTCATTGAAGGAGGTAGGGTAATCCCACAAAATTTTTCCATCCCCTTATTCTTTGAACTTGAAAAAGAGAGGGCAAGGACAAAAAGGTGGATGCAAATTGCCAAATCAAAAGGACTGGAGGATGTAGGAAACATGGAGGAGAAATTGAAGGATATGGGTAGAGAACTGAGCAGCATAAGGGACATAAAGGCAATGATGAAAGCTTAGTTAGAAGCATATAATGCATGGCTAAGGGGACAACTACAAGAAAGGGAAAGATAGTTGGAAACTTTGGCCAGTTTATCCTTGGAGGCCATCCAGTGTAGGATGCCAACAAGGTCTTATGACTTGTATCTCAAGGAACAATGGCTACAATTCTAAGTCAAGACTTTAGCACAGAGAGGCACTATGCCCTTCCAATACTATAGACAATTAATTGATCTTTGTGATCAAAGCACCTTGGAAGATAGATCAAAAATGTCTGAGTTGTACCTACACAATTTGGCCTTGATAGATTTGAATGTGTGGGAACCAAATTCAAAACTATGAGACTTGCAACTGATGGCCTTAGAATCATGGATGAATCATGAGGAGGAAAGAGCTACAGAGATGAAAAAGGTAATGGAAAGAGAAGAGACAGAACCCCTCATGATCAGAGCTGAACAATCTAATCCAATGGATGTCATCAACACCCACAACCTCATTGCAAATGCTCCTAAGCTTGCACCTAGGTACCTTGCTGCACAAGAACAAGCAGTCACACACTTTGAAGACATGTTTAGATTTCTAGGAGATGACAACATGCAAGCTTTCCAAAGGAGGTGGAACACCTTGCCTCATAGCCTAAAAATTAGAGAATATTGTTCTCCTCAGAGAATGAGAGAGGCACTAAATAGAACACCCATGTATAAGCAGGCTTTACAAAGACTGAAAGTCAATTTGATTGGCTTGAGACTCAGTACACCACTGCTTTTAGGAGTGTTGGAAGGGAGGAGATAAGAACAAGAAAGAAAGAAGTGGGAAGAGATAGAGAGGAAGGAATGATGGATGTTAGGGAGGCCACCAGAGAAATGAAGGACATGGACATAGATTAAGTTTCTCAGAGGATGAGAAACAATTTCAGTAGGGGGTGATGATGAGCCTCATCATTGGGTAATTATATGGACCTTAATACACCTCCAATCTTACTAAAATAAACTCTTCTCATAATCCCTTACATGTTTTAATTATATTTCTCTTAATGAGATGAGTAAAAGTAAGATGTTATGTCTAGTGGTCTAATGTGCATTGACTATAGGTTTTTGGGAGCAAATCATGGCAATTTTGGCTAATTAAGGTGCAGGAAACTTGAATGAGGCAAGAAGGAGAGATTATAGGAGATGTATCTTCCTTATTAAATCCTCACTCATTCGAATATCCCTCAATCAAATCACACTAGCTCAGAGTTGTAAGTGGCCAAGTCATGGAGATGATGGGTAGCCAAACCAGTGACAGTTAAGAATGAGTTCATCTTAAGTTTGGGAGACAAGCCTCCCTAGATTTAAGGAAGTTGTTGGAGACTTCAGTTGTATAAATAAGGAGGCCTAGAGACTCATTAGGATTCATAATTTTTATGTAAGAGAACTAAGTATTTTCGAGTTGAAGTTTTGTGGAAAAAAGCTATTATGTAATTTTCTCATATGATAATGAGAATGAGCATTTCCTTGATCCAACACTGAGTTGACTCAGAGGGCTGAAGCTCTTGGTTTAGGGCCCAAACCTAGAAGCAAAGGTTCCTCTTATTGTACTTGTATTCTTAGGTTATTTCATAGATTAATTGTTGAATTGATTTTAGCATTGTTTCATTTCAAGTAGTGGTGAATTTGATTAGTTTGCTTCCATTTGTGCATAGATTTAGCAGTAGTTTTAGAGAGATAAAGGAATATCAAAAAGGCTGATGGAAGGTGGATTTGGCATCACTCCTCCTTTTAGGGACCACAGTTTGAGGAAAAAATCCTATTCAGCCCCAAAAGACAGAATTTTGATTTCCTATGGACTTTAGGGTGTTTTTCTACTTAGGCCAGTGTCTTTTCAGTTTCCAAGAATAGATTTCAGTTGTTATCTCAGCTGTCTCCAACCTTGTATCAGATATCATAGTGTTTCACAAGATTCTGAAAATATTTCCATGCATGAACTAGGCAATTAAATAATGGAATTTTGTTTTCTTATGTTGATTGGAAATCTTTCTTGTTTGACATGATTCATGGGTAAATGCTAGTGATGTGTGTATTGCAGGAGTTTCAATAATGCAAGAAGATCTCATGTTAATATCCCCAGCCTAACCTCATCCATACATGATCACAAAGAGACACTAATTCCATCAACCAATTTATCATTCCATAAGAACAACCTTCCATGTTTGTTGAGCAAATCCAACCATCTTACAAACTTTGGTTTGAGTTCTGAGGAAGTCCTAGCCACTCCCTTGCCTTATTTATTCCATCATTCACCTTACCTAAGCCCTATACCACATTCCAAATCACTCCTATTGCTTTCAGTAAGATCCTGTAGGAATATAGGGGATCCTATAGGAGCATTAGGACATCCTATAGATGCATTAGGACATCCTATAGGTGACCTATAATGGCCTATTTTGACGTTGATTTTTGGAAAAAACATCCAGAAAGATAGGAGAAGACCCATACTTGCCTCCCAAGGCATCTGAACTTTCACAAACATATCTAACCCACCTGCTATGCCACCAAGAAGAAATAACATTCATATTTTCACCAAAAGGACAAAAAGGAAAAAGGGCCATTGTGTTCATTCATATGCACAACTGTAAAGTGTTTGATTATCTCAGATTGGATGCCTAGGGTAGTTATGATTGCACACATGTTAGCTTAGGATTCTTTTGAAGCAAGACCTCTTAACAAATAATTAGATGAGTGGTGTGTTTAAATCATTTATTTCAGTCTTTCATTACTGCAATAGATGATATTTCAATTCTCTCAATTAGGGTAAAATCCCCCTTTCTCCATTGGTAACCAAACTTCTTCTAAATCAATAGAAGGTTGGTTTGAGAAACCCTAGTAGTCTATCACTAGCTTAGCAATGACAAAGAGTGGAACCATTGCATCTACTTGTGTATACAACAATATCACCTCCAAGTTTGTACGAACCCTAGGTTGATAAACTAAAGTTGGTAGTTCCAGTAGTTGTAAAATTCTTGTTGCAATACTAGTGCTCATCACTTGGTCACTTAGATTTTTCTTGGAGCACTCTAGTTTGGAGCAAGGAAATGAAAAACAAGTAGGGAAAGAAAAAGAAAGAAAGGATCAAGGAAAGGAAAGGAAAATCAAGCAGCTTCAGCAGGAATACTTGCAGGTAATCTTTTTCACGTGTGATTTCCCAGCTGGTTTGGACATGCATGACTTTGCATGTTGGTGTATGGTTCTCTTGCTATCGGTGGCATGGTTTTGTTAGGTTATGACAAGGGATTTCAGCCTAGCCTAGCCTTTTTCCCAATGCTATGGTATGTTGGGATGTTTATTTCGGTTTTTGAGCTTTGGTTTGCCGGATGGATTTCAGAATCTTGGGCGGAGATGGTCTTAAGATTCATTCCAAAAGGCCTAGGAATCCATTGACCGGTTTTGGCAGGATACCTAGTAAAGCCCGAGGGAGTAGTCTCAATTTAGGGCCTAGTGATCTAGGTTTGGTTTGTGGTAAAGCCTGAGAGACAAGGAGACGAAAATTTTCTCAAGGATAGTGATGGATTCTGGATGGAATTCCAAGTTATATTAGTTGTGATCGGAGCACCGATTTTGGTGTGAACACAATTTGATGAGGGTGGATGTGGTTTAACATTTGGATTTCCTTAGTTGTTCTTGGATCGATTTTTCTATGGGATACTACCTTCATGCTTGGAATATGGCACAGGGTTGACTAGATGAAAGAGAGATTTGGTGAAGCCATGTCTATGGTCGGGTGGTATGTGGAAGTCCCAAAGCTGGTCAAATTTGCCTATGAATAATAAAATCTAAGTTCTCTTACTTTTTCACTGATTTATATGTGGATTTGATGGCAGTCATATCTCTGATATTTATATGGTTTTATGCTGGTTATAAGCATGGTTGAATGACTGGTTCATGTCATGGTTATTTCACATATTTACTTGTAACTGTTAAACGAATGGATGCAAGACCTAATTGCTGATGTATTAGTGAAATGGAGAAGGAGATGATCCTTCGAGTTATGTTTCGTAAGTTGTTTCAGTCATTTATGTTCTATATTGTGTCCTAGACATGTAGGTTGCAATGATGCCAAGTGTTTGACAGAATGTTAGTCGCGGTTGGGGATGCTGAGGTCTATTCCTGAGGGTGATTTTGATTGATCAACATTATTATTATGTTTTTAATGATTTCTAGAAGTTACAACAGTTTATGGGTAGAGGCTAAGATTATGGGATTGAAAAGTGGCTTAAATCCCAAGGTCACTAGCACAAAACTGGAAATTTTGGTCTAGAGTCACTGGCAGGAAGGACTATGAGAGCAACTTTAGGTTTCTGGCCACTCCCTTTGCCAATAGCATGAGTGTGACTATGGCCTACGATATGAAAAATAGTAGTGGGACCCAGGGTTAGGTTGTCTGAGTGGCTGACTTGTCTCCTGAGGGTTTTGTTGATGATGTTGGATGATTTTATGTGATGTTACGTCGATTCCAATTCCTTAAGGTGACATAAGAGGTAATATCTCTCCTCATGTTTACCCTGGTTGGTTTGGTTACTTTGGGTAGACTTGGGAGGAGGTGTTACAGATTGGTATCAAAGCATGGTTACACTCTCTTTGGGTCATAAATGGTGCTCCATATATGGGTGAATGTGTTTGTCATGCATGCATGTCATTTACGTGTATGGCTCTTACACTTGCATTCCATGTGCTTGTTGCATTGCATCATATTGATCATGGTAGTAATAAGGTTATCATGAGTAACTTGATGTCAATTTTATGGAATGAATCATCATGAGTATATGACTGGTTATACAATTGTATGCATCTTGATTACATCCTTGTACATGGGTTTCATTCCTGGTTATTTTATTACATGCATCAGTCCTGTAGGTTGATTATAATAATTGATCGCTTACGTTCAACTACATGTGGTTATGCGTATGTGTAGTTGATTAGGAATTGCTTATGCAGGTGGATAGTTTCATGAGGAAATGTGTAAAATGGAGTAATGGTTTTGGTCATGCATGTATGGCCTAGGTTATAGTTATGTATGAATAGTAGGTAAAAAATTCCTTGTGAAGTCATGGTATGAAATTTAGGTCATCATGGTGATATTGGTATGTTATGATGCTAATGTGTTGGCTGAGATAGAGTAGGAGATGTAGAGCATCATAATGAGGTTGCAACATTAGACTTTGGGGTAAGAGCATATCGTCATACATGTATTGTATGTTTGGCATGCAGAAGTCAATGATTGTTATATGCATTAGGTTTATATACATTATGGTTATTTACATGTCTTTTGATGTTATTGTTACATTCAAGATAGATGTTAGTTGATTAGTGTAGTTATATGCACATGTGTCAGATAGTCATGAATGTTAGTAACTTGTAGTTGTATGCATTGCTATTGTAATTTTATATTAGATAGCCTAGTTATTAAGTTATATGTTTTTGATGAGAATGATATATAGATTATTGTTGTTATATTTTATTAACTTGATGATTAGGGTTATTTCATTGAGATATTGATGTTGCAATTTGGATTGGTCATATGCGTGATGGTTATGTTCATTTCATTGAAGATCTTGATTTTTATGTATTGCGTTAACCTGGTTTGAACGATGCACATGGTTATGATTGCGATATTCAAGTATGAGCCAACATATTTGTGATATGATGTTGTACTAATCTACATTGATCATACATATTTGATTGTTATGCATGAACGACAAATTCTTATGAGCTTATGATGTAAAAATTTTAGCTAGTGAGAATTTTGGATATCATGATCTTATTTATGTTTGAGTTGATATGTTGTGAAGTTATATCATGCTAACTAGATTGATTGTGAAGAAAAGATAGCCTCCCTTGAGATATATTTAGGCGAATGAACTTGCTTATGTAATCTACCTTGTGCTTGACTGTTTGATTATGACATCTATTTGGAGTTTGAGTGTTTGGTGTCTAGTTGAATTATTTAACATGGTATGTTGCAAGTTGGTTGAATGTTTGATGAATTACATAATATGAGTATGTGTTCAAATGATCTTGTTTTAAGATGATTGTACTAATACATATGCATTGATACAAATGATATGTACTTAAGTGTAGTAGGTGATAGTTACAGCATTATGTCTAATGATTATGAGTTGACTATAGATTATGACATGATTATTAGTCTTGGTAAATGTTTATTTCAAGTTGATAGATATGATTGTCTTGATATTTGGAACATGTTGTTGACATGTGTGAGCAGTTGCAGGGTAACATGCTTGGTATTAATATGACAAGGTAATAATTGATATGTTTATATAACTAACCATTGGATGCTGCGATAGTGCATAGCAATCCTCGATTGCAACAAGGAAAAGGTCAAAGAAAGCCTAATTCCAAATGAACGAGTGCTTTGCATACAGGGTGTCTTCTTAACCTTGATTTTATTGACATTATGTGGATATGTGCTAGATTCATGAACATGTACTTGATAGGTATATTAGCTAGTCTCTAGTTACAAATGTATTTGTCAAGATAATTGGAGTCCCTTGGGAGATGGCGTGGATGTGTTTAGTTGCAAGGAAACGATATTGACACGAAAAGATAAGGTAACTGATGTATTATCATTTCTATTTATGCACTGACATTATGTGTTTATGGTAGTATAATGTAGGGAGTTGCATGGCAAGAGAGATTGCCATGAATCTTGAAGAAGGCTCATGTTGAGATTTCTTTTGGAAGCACTGGGAACCATGGGGATTGAGTGATGGTGTATGTTGTTAGTCTTATGCTTTTTTTCTTTTGCAATTGTTGCACTTGATTTACGATTTTGCGTGTGTCTTGTGCATAGGTATGCCACTTTACTGCAGTGCCTTATTATTGTTATTGGTTTTCATCATCTTCTTCTTGTTTGTTTCTTGGGTTGCCTTCTATGTTTTTAGTCTTGGGAATTTTTTGGGAAATGAGGAAGTTAATGGAACTCTGGGAGAGCTGTGGGGTACCCAATAGGTAAGGTAAGACTCAGATGAAGCTTTGTGCATGAGTAAGTGCAGTGGAAGGTAAGACTATGAGATTCGTTTAGATTGGTTAGTCCATAGTGGTAAATGGATGGTGGTAGTACAAACATGTGAAAGGTGACTAGAAAAGGTAAATTTAATGGATTTGAGGTGTCATATGCCTTGGCTATGTTGGGAACGATTGTTCTCAATGTTGTACATGTTGTACATGAATAAAGGAAGTTATCCTAACCTAGACTTTATGTTATCTGATAATTGTGTCATGATCATGATTATGTTGATGTTTATATATGTATGCATACATTTATGTATGTCGTTGTCTCACAAGATGATGATTTTTTAATGCTAATGATCATATATGTATGTATGTACATTTTCATTGTCTCACAGGGTTATCAGGGATCATTCTTGTGGAGGAATGATTTCTTATGCAGGTGAATGGCATGAAGAGATTCTTGGTTCATAAGGAATCAAGTGGGAAGAGTAGTCAACAAATATATGAGGTTAATATCGTGTTGATATGAATTGGTATTGTATACTTGTATTATGCATATGTTTATGACATGTCGTTTGGAAGGATACATCTACGGAATGAAAGAAGTGACGTCTACGACATGCTGGGACAAGCATAGATAAGACATTGAGAGCAAGGTTTCTTGGTAGAGGTAATGTGCTTTTGGATGTGAGGTACTATTGTTGTGAATATGTTGTATATGTTGTACATGTTGCATCTATGATGTTGTGTGCATGTAGTGTTTTGTATACATAGCATGTGTACATGTTGTTTATGCAATGTTATGTATAAGATGGTACATATAGTATTGTATGAATATTTCATATGCAGTGTTGGGTATAGTTGGTGCTATGTACATGATGGATATGCGGTGTTGTGTGCATATGGTGATGTGCACATGTTGGATATGTAGTGTTGTGTACAAATGATGCTATGTAAATGTTGGATATGTAGTGCTATGTACTTATGGTTTTCTATGCATGTTGTACATATGGTGCTATGTACATATGGTGTTGTGTGCATGTGGTGTTGTGTACATGTCGTGCATGTGATGCTATGTACATGTGGTGTCATGCATGTGATGCTGTGTATATTTGGTATTGTGTACACGTTGTACAATGGTGTAGTGTAGATGTGGTGTTGTATACATGTTGTGTAGGTGGTGCCATGTACATGTGATGTTGTGCACACATTGTGCAGGTGGTTGCAGTGTACAAGTGGTACATATGGCACCGTTGTATATGCATGTATTACATGGTGTTGTATGATATGTGTAGATGTATGTGTGATGCACACTACGTGTATGTGAACATGGTTGAGGAGAAGGCACCGGGTGTTTGTCTGGTGTGGAAACCGATCCAAAGTGCATACAAAATAAAGACAAAGGTAGAAGCTAAGGGTTTATTAAAGGATAAGTATCAATATTTTCTTTCAGTTTTATTATGCATGTGATTTATGATTATGGTCTATGATGATTACATATTATCTTTGAGTCTGGTTTATGATGGTTACATGTGATTTATGATTTTGATCTATGATGGTTTCATTTTGAGCTAACCTGATGTGGTATGTTTATACATAATGTTTTGATCAAACAATTAGTTTGACTTGTTGTGACTGGAAGTGAACATGATTGCAAGTGTAATTTATTGACGAATTACCAATGAGGTATGGTTTGAGGTTATTTCAATTTATTTGAATCTATTGTAAATTATGTGATTGGAACAAGAATGTCATAACATGCTTGGTCGGGTGGTTGAAGTCGACTACAAGAATCAACAACAACAGCAAAAGAAATTGGAACACTCTATAGTATGTTGGTAGAGTACTTTAGGAGTAGGGCCATTGTGAGACACTAGTAACCAATAGTGTCCATTTATTTCCATGAGCATGCTATGATCGGTATGATGGTTTTGAGGTAGGTATATGCCTTGGTTTTATATTTTCTGATGCGAGGAACCCCTTACAAGGGATGGATAGCCCAGGAGAGGGGATGCTAGGGAACTTGGAAGGTGAGTGAATACATGGAAGGGGGTGATCAGATTTCCCAAGGGACTGTGTAGCAGAGAAGGGAAGGTCACAAATATATTTTCTTTGGTCATTAGCATCACCAAATGGAATCAGATGCACATTGGGAGTGCATCCTAAAAGAATGAGACAATAACTGTTCACTGAGAGGACAAGTAGTGCACGGTTGTAGCACTGGACATTGGATGTAGTTCGACTGTGGTAGTGTATTCTGGACTTCCTAGGAAAGAGGTGAATCTTGGTATTACTTGGAGGTTGGAGGAGTAAGCCTCTAGATTCTCTTGTTGATTGATACAGGCATCATATGCTTTTTTTTTCTAGTTTAGAAAATATGCTTATGTGTATATGTGGTTATTGTAAATATTGTAATGAGCTATCCTATAAAGTTCGAGTATGTGGTATGGTTATTATATTGTCTTGTTGTCATGTTTTTTTGCTTTTAAGTAGGTAATTCATTGTAATTACTGCAACTAGCTAAGTTATAAAGCTCCATGGGAAGTATGTTTGTTTTTCAGCGGTTTTACTAAGGTATTGGTGTGGTTTAACATCGAGGATGATGTTCCCCAAGGTGGATGGTTCTGTAACATCCCTAGTGAAAATATCATGTAATAAAGTTAATAAATGAAAAATAAGACCACGGGTAAGGGACACTTATTCCAAGCTGAATGTTGAGAAAATATATCCTAGTGGGCACCATTGGATGTGTGTGTTATGGCTAAGGAAAATTGTCCAAGGCATTAAAAGGAAAAAAAGATTTTTTGGCACATTTATTTATGAAAATAAAGGAAATTAGGAGAAAAGGAAGGTAAAAGGTCATAGGTTTCATGTGAGGAGGAAAATGAAGGAAAATAATGGAAAATGAAGAAACTAGAGGCCTTCTTAATAAAAAGGCTTTTGAGGATTGGTTGGAAGGTTGCTCAGTGTTAGGATTTCTCAGTGTTAAGCTTTTGTTAAGTTTAAGTTTGGATCTCTCTTATTATTCTCTCTCTCTCACTCTCTTGGTCACTTAAATTTTTCTCAAAGCACTCTAGTTTGGAGGAACGAAAGAAAAAGCATGTCAGGGTCAAGGAAAGGAAAGCATGATCAAGAAACTTCAGTAGGAATACTTGCAGGTAACCTTTTGCATGTGTGATTTCCTAGTTGGTTTTGACATGCATGACTTTGCATGTGGTGTATGGTTCTCTTGCTATCAGTATCGTGGTTTTGACGGGTTATGATAGTGGATTTCAGCCTAGCCTAGACTTTTTCCGAATGCCATGGTTTGTTGGGATGTTTATTTTGGTTTTTGAGCTTTGGTTTGTTGGATGGATTTCAAAATCCGGGGCGGAGGTGGTCTCAAGGTTCATTCCCAAAGGCCTAGGAATCCCTTGACTGGTTTTGACAGGATACACGGTAAAGCCTGAGGGAGTAGTCTTAGTTTAGGGCCTAGTGATATAGGTTTGGATTGTGATAAAGCATGAGAGACAAGGAGGCAGAAAATTACTCAAGGATAGTGATGGATTCTGGATGTCGTTCCAACTTCTGTTTGATTGTGATCGGAGCACTGGCTTTGGTGTGTTCACAGTTTGATGAGGGTGGAGGTGGTTTAACCTCTAGATTCCCTTGGTTGTTCTATGAGATCCCACATTCATGTTTGGAATATAGCATGGGGGTGACTGGCTGAAAGAGAGATTTGCTTCAACCATGTCTATGGTCAGTGGTACATGGAAGTCCCGAAGCTGGTCGAATTTGCCTATGATTAATAAAATCTAAGTTCTCTTACTTTTTCACTGATCTATATGTGGATTTAATGGTTGTCATATCTTTGATATTTATATAGTTTTATGCTGGTTATAAGCATGATTGAATGAGTGATTCATGTCATGGTTATTTCACATATTTACTTGTATCTGTTAAATGAATGGATGCAAGACCTAATTGATGATGTAGTAATTCAATGGAGAAGGAGGTGATCCTTCTGGTTATGTTTCATAAGTTTTTTCAGTCATGTATGCTTTGTCTTGTATCCTAGACCTATAGGTTGCATTGATGCCAAGTGTTTGGTAAAATGTTAGTCCCGATTGGGGATGCTTAGGCCTAGTCCTGAGGGTGATTTTTGATTGGTCAACATTGTTATTATGTTTTTAATGAATTCTGGAAGTTACAACAAGTTCTGGGTAGAGGCCAGGATTCTAGGCTATAAAAGTGGCTTAAATCCCAGGGTCATAGGCACAGGACTAGAAATTCTAGTCCATAGTCACTGGTAGGCATGCCCGTGAGAGCAACATTAGGTTGATGGCTACTCCCTTGCCCATATCATGAGAGTGAATATGGCCTAAGAACTACAGAATAATAGTGGGATCTAGGGACAGGTTGTCTGAGTGGCTGACTTGTCTCTCAAGGGTTTTGTTGATGATGTTGGATGACTGTATGTGAAGTTTTGTTGATCCCACTTCCTTTAGGTGACATAGGAGTTAAAATAATATTGTAGTAGCATCTTTGCTCATGTTTACCCACGTTGGCATGGTTACTTTGGGTAAACCTAGGAGGGGGTGTTACAAATTTTTATTAGAGCATGGTTACACTCTCTTTGGGTCATATCTAGTGCTACATATATGGGTGTGTGTGTTGGTCATGCATACATTTCAGTTGCGTGCGTGGCTCTTACACTTGCATTCCATGTGCTTATTGCACTGTGTCATATTGATCATGGTAGTAGTAATGTTATCATCAGGAAATTGATGTCGATTTTATGGAATGCATCGTGATGAGTATATGATTGTTTATACAATTATATGCAGCTTGATTACATCCTTGTATGTTGGGTTGAATTCTTAGTTATTTAATTACATGCATTAATCTTGTAAGTTGATTACAAGAATTGATCACTTATGCTTGACTACATGCAATTATGAGTATGTGTAGTTTATTAGGCATTGCTTATGAAGATGGATAGATGCATGAGGAAATGCATAAAATGGAGTAATGGTTTTGGTCGTGCATGCATGGCCTTGGTTATAGTTATGAATGAGTAGTAGGTCAAGCGTGCCTTGTGAAGTCATGGTATGCAATTTAGGTCATTAGGGTGATAGTGGTATGTTATGATGCTAAAGTGTTGGTTGAGATAGAGGAGGAGATGTAGAGAATCATAATGAGGTTGCAACATTGGAATTTGGGTTAAGAGGAGATCGTCATACAAGTATTTTATGTTTGGAATGCATGTATGTAAGTCAATGATTTTCATATGCATTAGGTTTATATACATTAGGGTTATGCACATGTATTTTGATGTTATCATTACATTCATGATAGATGTTAATTGATTAATGTAGTTATATGCACATGTGTCAGATAGTCATGAATGATGGTAACCTATAGTTGTATGCACTGATATTGTTGTTTTAGATTAGATAACCTAATGATTAGGTTATATTTGTTGATGAGCATACATTAAGATCTTGATGTTGCAATTTGGATTGGTCATATGCGTGATGGTCATGTTCATTTCATTGAAGATCTTGATGTTATATGTATTGTGTTAACATGGTTTGACTGATGCATATGGTTATGGTTGCGATACTCAAGTATGAGCCGACATATTTGTGATATGGTGTCGTACTAATCTAGACTTGTTATTGGGAAATCTAGTGTCTATGCAGAGCTACTAGTCCCACTAAGACGGGTAGTTATCTTAGAAACAAACAGATTAAAGTTACTTTCATTTTCCTTTACGAGAAGTAGAGAGGAGAGGAGCAAAGAATACCAACCTCAATCTTTCACTCAGTTCCTTGCTTGTTCCTTGTCCTCTCTGATAGATATTTGCCGCTCTTTCCTTGACCACTCCACTTCAAAGAGTACCTGTAAAGTCAAAGCAGCATAATACTTTCAAAGTGCAGATATCTACAACCATAAACAATATAGGACCAGATATATATTGACCACACAAATGCATATATTATCAGACATACAAGAATTTGGAGGAAAACTTGAATAGCTTTATTGATCTAAAGATTAGAAGAGAGGATTACAACCCATTGATCTGACCCAACATCATCCTCCCAGCATGAAAGCCCTTCTTCACCTCATGAAAAGCTTAGATCACCCAACACTATGATATTCCACCAGGAAACCAACAACACTTCCTTACAAGATACAAGATTCCAACGTCTGGATCTCTGGGATGAGGGATCCATATATAGATGATTGCAGGGGGGTGAGTCAGCTTCTAGGATTTTGATTAATGTCTTCTCTCTGATAGTTCTTGATTCCACTTGGAGATTGATGATCTCTTACTCATCCCTGGGCAAATTCAGAGAGGCAGGTGTGACAGGAGAAGTTTCTGGAAGATTCCATGATCATCCACCTTGCAAAATGTCTCTTCCATTTGCCTACTCTCACCCATCGCACCCTACAGAAGCGGCTTTCCAGTATGCATCACACTTTTTTCACTAAGCAGGTGAGATGCATCGTACCCACTGCACTGAGCAATCTGTATGGTCCAGTTTTGACCAATTATGAGCAGTTTTCTGTGGAGAACTTATGGGAGATGATGTAATCAACTGACCTTGTTCCTTTAGGGCATGGAACAAAACTTTTAGGGACTTATAAGCCCTTGGTTTATGGACATATAAGATTGGGGTTGCAGTGCCCAAATATGTCTATAACAATTGCCCCCTAAAGCATGAGGTCGAAAATATTTTGATGTCAGATGAAATGCTTTATCATGAGGATCTAAGGTTTTTCAAACTGGAAGGAGACCTGTAATAAGATACAATACAATACATTATCTTCATAACGTTTTCATGATCTAGCTGAGGCAAGCATTCCCATGCTCAGCTTTATAAATTCATTTTCATGTACATAGGATAGACAACCGTTTGTGTGGCAGACTAATGATTCTGATAGAGCCATCATCCTTTGATTCGGATGATCATCTGTGTAAAAATGATGTACATTTGATGTCTTTATTTTCCTGAATATATCGTAGCTCGGATGGATGAAACTAGATCCGAGGTCTTCAAACTCGTCCAATCTTCACCCGAAGTACAAGTTGATCCATGTGAGAAATGTTCTGGAGTCGAACATGGAAAGAGATCGCCTGATTACCAGCCAATGATGTAAGCTGTTAACAGGTGCGAGAGGAATCACCGATAATGATGATGACCCTCAAGGTACTACAGTACAATTCAGGTGATGTGAAAATAAGAATTGACATCGAGCACCATGCAAAATATCTCAGTTGAAGGCCATTGATGTAAACCTGCTGCTAGAAGCAAGAAACTTGCCATTGAGGCATGCAAGCTTCAAGGTACTGAAAGGGTTGTCCCTAGGTTGACTTCTTGGATAATGAGCTGATGTCGACAAGAAGAGACCCATCGTAGGAGGGCCTTAATGAATCCCACATCTACAACACAGAATGAAGCAAATGACTTTTTGGAGGTGAAAACGATCTGATGATACAAGATTCAGGGCGGCGGTCATGAAAGAATGGAGTGTGAATGTATTGTAGCGGATGAGACACAAGATGGGTTGGTGAATTCTCTGAGTGACTTCTCTTGAACATATCGGTGACACTGAGATGGATTGGTAGCGTTAACCCCAAATATGGATGGTACGATGGACCAATGGTAGTATGACTGGTGAACGGAATAACCCAACCTGACTCAATCATGGTGATGGAGTGAAATTGTCATGTTCAAGAGTGACTTTGCTACCAATAAAGTTTCTTCAAGTTTTCTTCCCAATTTTTCCCTAGTCATTGCTAACTAGTACCTCTTTATTTTTGTCAAGCTTGAGGAGGATAACATATGCTTGTTCTATAATTTTCCCTTGGGGCAAACCCGTTGCTATGTTTTAACGATCCTAGCGATAGTGAAACTCGTTCTTGTCTCAGTCCTTTTTCAATTTTAAAGAGTCTGAAAAGGGACGGAAAGGAAACTCCAGTAATCCTTTTTTGTCATATAATCACTTAAGCGCGAAAAAGCATAAAATAATATGAAAGGGATGAATTTTCAATAGTTTTAACGAGCCGAACAAAACAAGAGCTCGATCTTTTTGTGTAATAATCCCTTAGGTCCAAAAATATTAAAATCTAGAGGATGGATAGCACTTCCGATAGCTTTAACGAGCTAGAGAGGCCAATTGCTTGGCCATCTTTTCATATTTTATGAGTCAGATGAAAAGAGCTTAAAGGAGACTCTTTTTGAGGAACGAGTGATATTTTCGGGTAGCTGCTAATTCCAGGTAAGGTTTGGAATTTTCCAATCATGGCAGTGTCACAAGGATGTCTAACAGAATCACTCATCGCAGTTGTTCCTCAAAAGGGTAAACAATCAAATGGAGGTGTATGATTGGCTAAAACAGAGTGGAGGTGATGGTAAGAACATGAACAGGGCTCAAAAGCTGATTATAATGTATTCGCAATGGTTATTTACTGGAGGGTGGTTCATTTTTTAATGAGCTTGAACTCTAGGGGAACATTTTCTTATTCCTTAGGTTTAATTTTTAACAAGCTTGAACTTCGCATAAAAACTACTCGTGATAATGGTCATTGATACTCAACCCACTGTTAACACTATGTTCTTTCGATGGTCATACTACCTATCCAATTGCTCCATCAAACTGATTAGAAATGAGAATACATGCTTGAAAAATGAGTTAAAACACTAATACCCTACTCGAATTACATGAAAAGAAACTTAAAAGTAGTTTTTTACCCCTCATTTTACCATTTCATTTGAGCTTGAGACTGTTGGAGCTTCGAAGGTGCTTTTCCCCCTGATTTTCACTAGCTGATTTCAGGAGATTCTGTGGATGATTCTTGGCACCGTTTGGACCAGGTAGGAGCTTAACTTGTGCAGTTTAGTTCCATTCTTTCCTTTTTGAATTCTAAGCATGTTTCCCTGCTTTTCTGAGCCTCTAGGGTTTGAACGATTTGTTTTTCCCCCATCGCACCCTGTGTATATCAAAAGGTGCGATGCATACTGGGTTGGCCATTGGGGTGCGATGGGTGCAAGGAGGGAAACTTGTGCACTATTTTTTCTTGGAAATTCTTCCTGTTTTTTGCCAAATCAGGATCCTGACTCTTCTCTTGTTTTTTTCAGAGATTCATCAGAGAAAAAATGGTTGTTACATGGTGAGAATGTGAGCATGAAGAAGAGGACATGGTTGCTTTACATGATCTGGGTACGGTAACTGCATTGCGGAACTGTGGTTTTCTCAAGTCCTTTCGCATCTCTAAGATGAGGCAACAAATCATGTTGTTGCAATATTTCCTCGATGCACGGGATCCTACCAACCATGTGTTTCAGATTAGAGGCAAATCCATGCCCTTGATTGTTGTGGACATCTATTTTTTGACCGATTTATCGAGGCGTGGTGCCCCTCTCTCACTATTAGGTTCCGCCCGTGGAGTCGAATTCGTGAGGGATTATATTCGTTGATAATGTAGAGAAGGATCTTAGATGAGTAGGGATGGCAAGATCAGCATGTGAGATGTCACTGACCGGTCTTTGAGGACCATCTTGTTCACCTTTGCTAGATTGGCTGGTAGTGTGGCTCTTCACTTGGCCAACAGGTCCTATATGCAGTATGCCTTAGAATGCCTTGAACCAAAGGTGTTCAACTGGTGTGATGCAGTACTTCCGGTGATAAAAGAACAACTTACCAAGGTGAAAAATGGGTGATCTAAGAACTTTAGCTATGGTTCCATTTTGTCTGCTTTCGCCTTGGAGAACATCCCACTGATGTAGCCACAATACATTTCACTTGGTTTGCCACCATCAATTGAGCCACAGATGCAGAGATGGGTTGACCTTATGGCCCAACATGCTGGTTATCCATAGGTTTCTTTCTTTGATGCCTTCTTTGGTTGGTTCAACCATTAGGAGATGGTTTATGCTGAGTGTCCATATGCGAGTATGGATTTCCGAGGCGACCCAGAATTGGTGCTGCCGGCTAGTGAGTAGTGGAGTGCCATAGGTAAAATTTCTGACCATATCCCTGTTTATTGCTTTTATAATGTTCTTGTGCTTTCTTTTATCAAGACTAATCAAAAACTCATGTGCTCATGTAGATATTGGGCCGGTACGACCAGCAGTGCGCCTGAGAGCACCAACTGTCGTTCCAGCAGGAGAGGCTATAGGGAGGGCTTTCCTTCGTGACCTGGATGTGGCTGAGACTCTTGCAGCATTGCAGGATCAGATTGAAGGCCTCACTCTCAGTATCCCAGATGTGAGGACTAATGAGCTTCCTTTGAGATTACAACGACATACTGTTGGTGTGCCACGTCAATGGACTAGGCTTTTACGCATGATTGCACAGGCGGTGAACTGTTATCACCAACACCATTAGACTAGGGTGCCCCCTAGCATTTTGAGTTTTTGGGTCATTAGACCGATTTTGTCTTGGGCACAAAACACTATGTGTAAACCATAAACAGTTATATATATATATTTTATTTTTGGAGCTTCATTTTGGTTAAGTTACATGATCCTGATGCAAATATTGATGAAATGCTTTTCTTTTATAAATGTCACAAATGTCTATCTAACACATAATTTGCCAATGAATCTATTAATGTGTTTAAGTTTCTAGAAATATGCTGATATTGGATAGAATCGAACTGTCTTTCCAAAATCTTGACCCCTAGGAACATGCGATAGATAGCAGGATTCCATACAGAATAGATACCGATGAGCTGTAGAATGACGAGCTATGAGTCTAGCCTGACAACAAGTCAGCGTATGCCATGTGCGATGGCATCAGAGAGGAGCTCTATCAACGCATTGTATTCAGCGATGTTGTTCGTTGATCGGCCAATACATAACCCTCTAAAACTTACTAACTCGCCGCTTGGATCAAAGATGGCCCAGGCTGTAGAAGATAGGTTCTGCGAACTACGTCTTGCTCCGTCGGCATATCCAACAAATGATTCCAATGGGTCCAACATATGTAACAAATGAAAAAGTGGATTACCTAACCAAAAATGATTGCTCTTAGCGAAAACAAAAATGTAACAAAAGCATAAGGGTTACCATACTGAGTTAAGCATAGTAACGCTTAAGGTACAACCCATTGCGGGGTTGCGCCCATGGAATCCCATCATAATTAACTAAATCGTAAGCTCCTTTTGCCAATACACACTTGACAATATACAGGCCCATCCATAAAGACTTGAACTTACCTGCTCCCAACTTATCGGATTCCTGGTCGTAAAGCAAGACTAGGTCACCTTCTGAGAAGACACGGGGTTTGACATTCTTGTCAAACTGCACCTTGACCTGTTTCTTATGGACTTCGTTAGCCAAGGCGGCATCACGATGGGTTTCATCCAGTTGGATTAATTCCAAGAAACGAGCCTCCTCTTCTGAAGTTTCGGGGAGAAGGTTGACTACAACCTTAAGGGACGAGATTTCGCACTGAACTGGTAAGATTGCTTCCAGGCCATACACTAGCTGAAAGGGTGTAAACCCAGTTGCATTTCTTACCGATGTATGGTATGCCCACAGGGCTGAGTATAGGATTAGGTGCAAACTCCATTTATGGACTCCAATCATCCTTTGTAGCATGCGTTTCAGGACTTTGTTGATTTCCTCAACTAGCCCGTGATCTTGTGGATAATACGGAGTATAGCTGTCATGGGACATTCCTAATTTGGCAGCCAACTCAACCATCATGTGATTATGAAAATGCGATCCATGGTCTATGACTATAGCTTGTGGAACACCGAATCTGGAGACTACATGATTGAAAAAGAAAAGAGCAGTCGTTTCGCCGTTGTTGTTTAATGTAGGCATCGCCTCGGCTCATTTCGTAAAATAGTCAACTGCGACTATGATATACCCATGCCCCCTGGCTGAGGTGGGGTTATATTTCAGGAAATCTATGCCCCATTTGGCGAATGGCCAAACAATGACTACTGGCTGCGGGTGGTATTCTAGTTTTGTGATCGAAGATTTGACAAGCATGGCAACTTCTGACTGCAGTTATGCAATCCTTGAAAATTGTTGGTCAGAAGTATCCTGCTCGTAAAATCCTTTGCACTGTAGCATAACCAGATTGATTCCCGCCACACGTGCTAGAATGAAAATTGTTCAGGACTTTTTTGGCCTCCTCATGGGTGAGGAATCTCCACAGAACTGTATCGGTACCATGATGGTAAAGTGTATCACCGACGATCATGTAGTCTTTTGCTTGGTATTGAGTACGTCATTGTTCTGAACAGGATGTATTAGGCCTATATGTTTGAGTTTGGAGATAGATGATTATATCTCCATACCACGGATCGCTTGAAGATATCAGAAACAAAGATTCATCCACGATTGTTGTATTGGATGTTGAATTGTTAGATGATTATGGGAGATCGCATAGTAACTCCACGAAAACTAGAGCTTTCTTTGATTTGGATTTTACGAATTCCAGATCAAACTCTTGCAAAATTGCTATCCATTTGGAATATTTGCCCCCAAGTAACTGTCACGACAAGATATAAGTCACGAGGTTGCAATCTGACAAAATGGTAGTTTTTCAAAAGAGGATATAGTGTCGAAATCTCTATATCGCTTGAATAGCTGCGAGAGCCAGCTTTTCAACATAGGAGTACTTGGTTTCTGTATCATTTAAGTTTCGACTTAAATAATAAATAGGATGTTCAATTCCATTGTCTTCTTGAACTAAAACCATTGCTATGATCATATCTGTTGCAGCTAGATATAGGTTAAAGTCTTTTTGATAATCAGGACTATACATTAATGATGCCTTTATTAGGGATTCCTTTAAAGCATCAAAGGAAGCTTGTGCAACCTGATCCCAAACGAAGGGTACTTATTTTTTCAACAAACGTGTATAACCTTTAGCAAGTTCGACATAATTTGGAATGAACCTCCTCAGAAAGTTTTCTTTACCTTGGAGTTTCTGAATTTGAAGCACATTTGAAGGTGGAGGCAAATTAATGATTGCCTGAACCTTACAGGGGTCGAGACAAATCCCGTCTTTCGAAACTACAAAGCCAAGTAAATGACCAGAACTGACACAAAACACACATTTGTGTATTGACTCGTACCTTGTAGTGTCGGTAATGTAGAAATATCTCTCTCAAATGCCGTGGATGATCGGTCCACTTTCGCGAATGAGCCAGAAGATCATCAAGATATGGTTGAACGATTTTATTGATGTCATGGAAGGCATAATTCATTGCCCTCTGAAAAGTTGCCCCTGCATTCTTTAAACTAAAAGGTAGCTTGCGGTAAGAGAATGTGCCCCATGAACAAATAAATGCAGTCTTTGACTGGTCCTGTGAGTGGATATTTATTTGATTATACCCCGAAAATCCATCCATAAATGAAAATATTTCACATCCGGCGCATTCATCAATTATCTGGTCAATGAAGGGTGTAGGGTAGTTGTCCTTTGGACAAGCTTGATTTACATCCCTATAATTGATGCACACTCTTATCGTTCCTTACTTTTTCATTACAGGAACAATATTCGATACCCAATCAGTTAGAGGAATGGGGTAAATGAAACCATCATGGAGAATTTTTTCAACTTCCGCCTTGATGGCAATGACTTTCTTGGGGTGCACCTGCCGAAGCCATTGTCATACTAATTTGACATCTGGATACATCTTAATTTTGTGTTCAACTATACTTGAGTCAATGCCTAGCATTTATTCATATGACCATGCAAAGACATCTCTGAACTCGTGAAAGAGAGCGTAATATATTTCCAGTTCTGTAAGAGAACAAGATTTGCCGACATGAATATTCTCTACAACATCTGGTTTAGTCGAGATATTTATGGCGATAGTTTCTTCAATATTGGACAGGTTTCACTCGGAATACAACGTATTTACAGTATTCGATATGAAATCAAATACTGAAGGATGATCAAGGTCACTAGAACAATCTTCTTTATAACCTAGAATATGGGAACGATGGTGGTAATCTTGCCATGGTGCCTCGTCAATCATCATTGACTGAACAATTCTTTCGTCTATAGAGTGTACATGCAACCAAGGATCTAAAGGGGTACCATATTCCTTAGACCTATCTATCCAAACGCTTGATGAGCGTTGATTTGGGTTCGCCTCCCATGCCGAAAACATTTATTGCTACAATATTGCTATTGGGCTTGGAGGCAAAACCTTGCGATGATCCATGCTAACATCATGATTGGATATCTTCTGAATGGAAGACACCATATTGCAGGTTCCCACCATGTCCACTTCCGCCATATTGTTTGGAGGCGATAAGGAAAAAGTACCCATCAATGTTGGGTCTTTTAGTAGGCCTACTCCGATGTTTTGAAGCGAATGAGAGCTCCTGTGGATCATTAGAATGCTTCCTGTAACTTGTGAAATGTTGGGGAGAAATGTTTGTTGGTCGACGATTGTAATTCCTCCTTGGAAAGGAAATGCAATCTTTCTGAAGTATTTTGACACAACAACGGTGATAGCATATATCCAGGGCCTTCCTAGTAGGATGTTGTAATTGAGGTTTCCATCGATAACTTCAACATCAATTTCTACTATTTCCCCCCTAGTTCGACTTGCAAGTTACTTAAAATCTCGTATGGTGTGTATGTTCATCCATCAAATGCTTTCATCATTGTTGACGATCGTGACAAGGGTGGTGAGCCCAAATATTTCCAGCAACTCATCGACATAATACATGTAGATGCTCCCTCATCAATAATCGTCTGATGAACAATTTTGTTGAGGGCTTTCACTTGAATAAGCAAACCAAGTTGAGCTGGTAACTGAGGGTCATATCCTTTATGATTAAAGGCCACAAGATTGGAATCCGCTGGGTCAATCCCACCTATTATTGATAATAGATCCTGCTTTTGGGAGGGGCAATTTTGTAGTACCTCAAGTGTTAACATAACAGATGGCGATTGGGCTAGGTCCTCTACTATATTATAATTCTGTGCTGCTCTAGAATGGGGATTAAATGTCGATTTGTGTACTACTCCCTTTGGCGGCTTTATCGTCAGCTCAAGAATGATGGGTGCTACAACTTCAATTGAAGTTGTCGTCGAACTACTAGGTTGATCAGTAGCCTTGTTGTTCGACAACTGTGGATTCCCGTAATCTTTATTCCTTGTTGATATCAAAGCATCATTTTGCTGTTTCAAAATGGACAACATAAGTACTTGGGATGGGGAAGCATTGTCACTAGCAACCAGATTGGTTCTCGGGTTTGGAAATGGATCAATAATACCATTGAGGTTTTTGAACTCTTAAAGAGTTTCTTAACTTCAGCTTTATGTGGACAATCTCTCGTCCAATGATCCTTATCGCATATCTGACACCCTGCAGGGGGTTTCCTTTGCCTAGAAGGGTTTGCAAAAGGTTTCTCAAGAGATGATTTATCCTGTTTCTTCTTTTTCCCTTTCTTTTTTTTCTTGCCCCCTGGTTGCTTCGGTTCTTTGCCTTTGTCAGTCAACATGGCATTTACCTTCGAGGTGAGAAGTTCTTCATTTGCATTTTGACTAGAAACCATATGAGTTTTCTTCGATGTAGCCTTTACGGTTTTTGTGCTAGTTGTACCTATCACACCATTGCCGACAAGAGAGTCTTTGTTTAATTTATGAGGAGGAGGAATGGAAAATTCTGGTCTAGGAGCATAAGGTATTTTGTCATGAGTGTGCCAGACTGAGTATAGATCAAGTCTAGATATTGCACACGAGCAATGACTTGCTCTTCAGTGATGACCCATCCCTTTGCCACATCTTCTGTGATAGAAGGTAACAATGATTTAATAAACCATTCAACTAATAGCTGACCAGGAACATATGTTTTTACCATTCTAAGACGACGCTGCCACTCATGGATATGATCAGATATGTGAGTGACTGTCATCTGTTTGAAATTGGTAAGAAGATCTATTCTTGTTTCATACCTTATGGGTAACAGAAAATGGGTTAAAAAGGTTGTGGTGAGGGATATGAAGTTATCAAATGAAGCTCTTGGCAATTCAATGTACCATTTTCCTGTTGGACTAGTTAATGTTCACTGAAAAAGGCGAAGCCTAATCGAATCATCATTTAGAATGTTGGATGAACACCACAGATGAAAGGTCATCACATGATTTGACAGGTCTTCACCCAGATTTCCATTAAATTTAGGAATATCTGACAGAATTTTATGAGGAATCATCGGCCACCAAGGGGCATAAGAAATTGGATCGTTTGTTAGCTGATTTAGATTCGGTAACTCTAAAGTTTCCATGAAGGGCAACTGTTGATTAGGTTCGGTGAAGCATACCCAGGATAGGATGGTATCACCTGAGCTGTGGGTTTTTTCATACTAACATGATGCATTTGATGCTGTTAACTTTAGTAAGGTTGATGAGCATAACCATTTTGATATGATTGTTGTTGACCGTTTTGAATATACGACTGCCCATTACTTGCAAAGATTTGTTGCTCAGATCCTTGGTAAACTTGTTGGAATTGTGGTTGTTGATATTGTACCAGCCATGGTTGTGAAACCATTTTCTATTGTCCAATACTAGCTATTTGACTAAGATGAGGGGTAATAGTACCCGTTTGAACCTAGGTTGCTCCAGTTAGGGAGCCACTAATCGGTGATTGTGACTGTGTCGTGGAAACAGGAGGCTTTTGTATTGTGACCTGAGAAACTTTAAGTTGGCATACAACAGGCAACGCTTGCACTTGCGCCACTGTCACAATGGCTAGTGTAGTGGGGATATTCGACGCAGGTAGGCTTTGTTGCATTGAGTATACAACTCTTTGTTGTTGAGGCAGTACTAGCACCCAACCGCTGAATGTAATTCCAACATGACCCAAATTCTGTTGTGAACTCCCATATGGTTGTTCTCCCAGAGGAAATAATGGAAGGGCATACTTCCCCCCATATGGTGGCAATCCAATACTCAAAGGAATTATTAGCCTTTGGGGACCAGACTTCCCAAATTGATACTGTTGTGAAGGATCAATTTGTCGAGACTCAACATAAGAGATTCTGGATATTATTTCGGATGAACAAACAAGAACAGACCATACTGTCAAAATAGTACTTGGATGGACTCCATCTAGTGGTTGAGAGCTAGTTGGGATAGATGGTACACTAGTGAACATTGCTAGAGTAGTAGCAGGAGGTTCTGCTGCCATTGCGTCGGCTGACATAGTCCTAGATGTCGACGGTTGTTTAGACATATCTAGTCTATCCAAAAGATTTCCTAGCGATTCTATAGGAACTTGCGATGAAGGGAGACTAACTTTTGATGAAGAAGGATATAGGGTGATCCTGACTCCAAAATGCAATGGAGTACTGGATGGAGGATCCTCCATAATCTCTTCTATAGCAATCAAACCAGGTGGGAGAGGTAGACTGTCAAGTCCGTAAAATATTTCAGGTGCCGAGGAAAGTATAGACTCTGTAGCAACGGTTGCTGGAGGGGTAACACCTTCCGAATCAGCTGTAGATGGAGCCGATTTAGGAATAGAAGCATTTACCGTTACGCTAGGATCAGTTCTAATGTACTCTTGTGGCCGCGGAACTTATTTTGTAAAGGCATGGGTACCAGAGATGGTTGGAGTAAATGGAGTCCCTGAGGATGTTGGAACACAAGTTCCAAGAAATCCAGGGGAATTTGATCCGGTTAAATGAGTTCACTTTGTCCGGAATAGTTTCATTTCCAGAGTCAAAGATGGTTGACTCGTTAATCTCCATGAACGACGGGGTTTCGATTGACTTTCTTCCACAATTTTGGATTACTCGATCAACTCAAAATAAGGGAAAAATGATTCTGAATTAAATGATTTTTAGACGCTTTGACACAACTTGCTTTTTCAATTTTTAAGAGTCGAGAAAAAGCTAAAGATGACTCTAGTCACCTTATATTTTTAATGAGCCTAAAGTGATAAGTGCTCAGATGGACCTTTTCCTTTAAGGAGTCTGAAAAGGAACAAAAGAGACTACTCTGGAAATCTAGATAGAGCGATTACCAAACCAATCGCAAAACTGCATAATACTTTTTACGGTACGGCAGTCAATCTTCCCGAATACTCTGTTCAATGCATTGTGATTGATAGGGCGATAGACACGACTTTCTAAGGATAAAGGACTATAGCCTATTGTGGTCTCCGAATATATACTCAATGGTACGTGGTAGCACAATTCCGTATTGGCACTTGTCGTCTCAAGGAGGAGGAATCACCCAACCTACAATGAAAGCAATAGTTACTAGGCTTAACGACACTAGAATACGTCTCTAGCCTAGACTTCTAAATGTTGTGTGTTAGGTTCCAAAGCATTTTTATGTTCATTGAATTTATTTTACAGTTGATATTTCTTAAGAAGTTTGCCTTTCAGGTTCACCGCATGATGTAGATATACAATTCCTAAAATGTAATCTAAGATGATAAACAATCGTTTAATCTTCTTTTTGCAATCAAAATCCTAGATACTAAGGAAAGAGAAGTGAGATTCTTTTAACATAGAGCAGAGAGCACACACTAGATGCACTGTCCTAAATTAAAATCAACAAGTAGTCTAAATGCAAATGCACATGCATGTATTTGTTTTTTCTTTCTTAATGTGTGAATGACAAAAATAATGCTAAGTACAAATCTTAATCGTTTCAAGTGACAGTACTAACAATTTTATTTTCAAAAGACAAAATGAAGATAATGACAACACTTTGCGATTTTTAATTGAAAACTGCTTTCGACACTTCAAAAAATATTAATTCAAATCAAATACAAGAGTAACAGTGTAATTGACCAGCAAGAACAATAGGATTCTTTTCTTTGACTGAAATGACACTTGCGACACTTCCAAATCAAAAGACGACAGTTCGATTAAGCTACTTCTTTGTAAAGGAGAACCGTAAATAGTGAACAATACATAAAAACATTTATAGTTATTTGTACTATGGAGGCTGAATCATGCAAAGGAAGGGAGTTTCCACAGTAGTACACTGATCACAGATAGAAAAACTCCTGAATAAAGCTGAAGAGAGTGAACAAAAACCAAAATCTTGAAGTAGAAGAGGTCTTATCTGATCATCGCACTTGTAACACAAGGAAAGAGTGATGTATCTCACCTACTGCACATGGGAGGTGCGATGCATCCAGATTCCCAAGAGGAGAAGGTGCGATGGTCTAGGGATGAGACTTCAACTGGGTTCTTAGTCATAGTTTGCAGCTCAGTTCAGGGACTTAGGCCGAGCCAATGATAGTCAGTATATACAAATGACAAGGGCTGATCTAATGAGGCTACTTGAGCCACCACTAGGGAAATTAGGATGTTTGCAAATCAATTGTCCAGTTTATAAACAAAACCTGGAGATATACTAAAGTAGCACTGATCTACTTTGCACTTGCATAGCAAATGCAGTTCGAAGGCTAGCTAGCTTGACTTCAGGCTCCATCTATAAGTTTACAAAGCAAACAAATATAGAAAAGCAAACAAGCTATTAGCTCCCTAGCGGAGTCGCCATTTTGTTATTGGGAAATCTAGTGTCTATGTAGAGCTGCTAGTCCCACTAAGACGGGTAGCTATCTTAGAAACAAACAGATTAAAGCTACTTTTGTTTTCCTTTACAAGAAGTAGATAGGAGAGGAGCAAAGAATACCAACCTCAATTTTTCGCTCGGTTCCTTGCTTGTTCCTTCTCCTCTCTGACAGATATTTGCTGCTCTTTCCTTGACCACTCCACTTCAAAGAGTACCTGTAAATTCAAAGCAACATAATACCTTCAAAGTGCAGAGATCTACAATCATAAACAATATAGGACCAGATATATATTGACCACACAAATGCATATATTATCAGACATACAAGATGTGGAGGTAAACATGAATAGCTTTATTGATGTAAAGATTAGAAGAGAGGATTACAACCCATTGATCTGACCCAACATCATCCTCCCAGCATGAAAGCCCTTCTTCACCTCATGAAAAGCTTATATCACCCAACACTATGATATTCCACCAGGAAACCAACAAGACTTCCTTACAAGGTACAAGATTTCAGCCTATGGATCTCTGCGATGAGGGATCCATATATAGATGATTCCAGGGGGGTGAGTAAGCTTTTGGGATTTTGATTAGTGTATTCTCTCTAATAGTTATTGATTCCATTTGGAGATTGATGATCTCTTACTCATCCCTGAGCGAATTTAGAGAGGCAAGTGTCATAGGAGAAGTTTCTGGAAGATTCCATGATCATCCACCTTGCAAACTATCTCTGCCATTTGTCTACTCTCGCCCATCGCACCCTACAGAAGGGCTTTCCAGTATGCATCGCACTTTTTGCACTGAGCAGGTGAGATGCATTGCACCGTCTACACTGAGTAATCTGTATGGTCTAGTTTTGACCAGTTCTGAGCAGTTTTCTGTGGAGAACTTCTGGGAGATGATGTAATCAACTGACCTTGTTCCTTTAGGGCATGAAATAACACTTTTAGGGACTTAGAAGCCCTTTTTTTATGGACATATATGATTGGGGTTGCAGTGCCCAAATATGTGTATAACAAGACTGATCGTACATATTTGATTTTTATGCATGAACGAAAAATGCTTATGAGCTTATGATGTAAACATGTTAGCTAGTGAAAATTTTGGATATCATGATATTATTTATGTTTGAGTTGATATGTTGTGAACTTATATCAAGCTAACTAGATTGATTGTGCATAAAATATAGCTTCCTCTAAGATACTTTAAGGTATGAAATTGCTTATGTCATCTACCTTATGCTTGACCGTTTGATTATTACATATATTTGATGTTTAAGTGTTTGGCGTCTAGGTGATTTATTTAACATGGTATGTTGTGAGTTGGTTGAACGTTTGATGAATTTCATAATATGAGTATGTGTTCAAATGATATTGTTTTAAGATGATTTTAATAATACATGTGTGTTGAGATAGTTGATATGTACTTGAGTGTAGTAGGTGATAGTTATAGCATTATGTCTAATGACTATGATTTGACTATGGATTATGACACGATTATTAGTCTTGGTAAAGGTTTATTTCAACTTGATATATATGATTGTCTTGATATTTCGAACATGTTTTTGACATGTGTGAGAAGTTGCAGGGTAACATGCTTGGTATTAACATGACAAGGTTAGTTGATGTGTTTATATAACTAAAAATTGGATGTTGTGACAGTGCATTGTAAGCCTCGATTACAACAATGAAAAGGTCAAAGAAAGGAATTGGTAAAGAATTCCTTTGGTTATGTTTGGAAACCTATTGACGGTGCTGGACCCACCAACATTCAGGGGATCACCCTGGTATGAAGTCCCAAGTAGACCTCACACTGTTTGGTGTGGGAGTCCCATATGGTATGACGACATGGTTGCCATTATTTTAAAGATTTTCTTCAACTCTTGTTTTTTAGCACAAGAGAGTGGTTTGCTTTGTCTTTGAGTAGCCAGGTTCGCGTGCATGGTGATCGCTAGTGTTACTTGTGTCAATGGTTCTTTCACTGTAGAGGGAGAGGGTGGGAGTGAGTCCCAAGACGGTTGGGAGGAAGCCCCAACTCTATTAGGAACATGCAACACAACAGGGCATGCATAGATTCTGGAAGAACAGTCCACACGAATGCCGCAGTCACAACACACAAGGGAATATAACACGTACAACACTTGGTGGATGAGTCTACACGAGTGCAATGGTTGTTATAGCAAGTTTTATGTGAAAGGTCTGTCTAATGTCTGGGGAGGTGACCAACATGAGCATGACAATTTTAACATCTCATACAACACATTTTCATTAATATATATGTATTACAACAAGTGAATGAGTTCAATTGTTAAACACAGGTTAAAACAACATGCATTACAAGTGTTCAAGATTTTAGTGTTACAACAATTACTATATATGTGTAAAAACGTGCTGGCTTGTTATAAGGCTTTTGAATTAAGAAAAAGTTCCAAGACACATTGTTATACCATACATCACTAACCCCATGGGTGGGGTGTTGGAGCCACTACTTACTCCTCAAAGAAAATATTACAGACTCTCAAGGCCATGTTAGAGGAGCTGAGGTGAAAATTCCATTACATGTACAAATGAGGGGGTATTTATAGCCAAGGGTGAAATTAACCCTTGTGGCTATTCGACTACCCTCATGATTGTTTGACTTTATTTGACTTCCATGGCTTTTCGAATTTACGTGACTCTTCATAAAACAAGTGGGTCTCTTGGGCTTCCACATTACATTACATTGATTGACGAGGGCTAGTGCTGATGAGGGCTGGTGCTGAAATTGATGCACAGACCAAGGGTGGCGCATGTGACTGGAAGTTCAAGCACCACTCCCATCACCATGCTGAATAAGGAGGAGTGGCTCCACGGAAATTCGGGCCCAACGCTGATGCATCCGGCCACTTTATAGACAATGTTTTTCTCAAACTATCGACTTTCACTGTATTTTTTGCAATATGTTTTAATACATATTAGAAATCCGTTAGTGTATGCTGATGCATTGATTATCTGCGCATAAAATGGAATTCAATCAATAGTAGAGGATAATTAGAAAGTCGATAGGATAAATGGATCATTACTTGTTGCAGTATTGTTGTTCCATAGTGTTGTGCCTAAATGTTGGTTGTATTCCATAAGAAGCATTAGAATATCTGTGTAGCTTGTTTCTTGGCTTTCATAAGAATTCAGAGTATTGCTACTACAATGCATTTTTTCCATCAAAACCAATTTTTTTTTTATAGAATGCATTCAATCATATCCATGGTGGGAATAGTTCTCACTGGCAAGGAGAACTATCCTGAATGGTCTCGGATGATAAAGCACACCCTCATTTTCAATGAGTTGTGAAAAGGAGTGTGTGTCAGAGAAGGAGACAATGACCCAGTACAACCTACCTCAAACAAAGAGCTCGTCATTTGGGAAAACAAGAACAACAAAGCTTATGCATTAATCACAACATCTATAAATGAAGAGGTGAGTCACCATATTTCGTCATATTCAACTGCCTTTGAAGCCTTACAAAAGCTGAAATAACTCTATGACTCACATTCTGCACTTGAAGTTGTCCAACTCATGATTAAACTCTTCATTCTTGAACTGCAAAATAATGATCCTCTTGCTCTTGCTTCTAAAGTAAAGTCTATAATGCATGATATCAAATCCACTAAGGTTGAATTGGATATTCCTCTTATCGCTTTTCTCAAGGCATTTATCCTACTTACTCCAATTATCTTGAGTCATTGCAAGCAAATGGAAATATCAAAGATATAATCTTTGACTCTCTTTGAAAAAGTTTGCTGAAAGAGAGAAAGCTTTTAGAAAGAAGACAACCCCTGAATCTTCTGAAGAGACTATCTACCTTGCTCTAAAGAAAAGCATCCTGCTCAAGATTTTACAAGAGGAAGAGGTGGACGAAGAGGAAGAGGAAGATATTTCAGAGGCAGGGGGGCAGACATTCTCAAGGAGAAAAGCCATATTTTCACTGCATTCGCTGCAAAAGAAATAGATCACATGATGCCTCTACATGCAAGCTACCATGGGAGAAAATTGAGCAGAAAATAAACCAACAGAAAGGTAAAATTGATGATACAGACAAAGGTAAAGCACCTGAATCTGCTCACTATGTTGAGGCACAATGTAACACTGGAGTAAATGAAGATTTGTTTAATGCTTCACTTGCTTCATGGAAAAATGATTGGTTGCTTGATTCAGGAGCAACCTACCACATGACTCATAGAAAAGATTTTTTTGAAGATTTCACTGACAATGTTGATGGAGCAGTATACTTTGCAGATCAATAAAAAATCAAGCCATCAAGGCTTGGCACAATCAGGCTTAAACTGCCTGGTCTTCCAGACTTTCTTCTACATCATCTTCTATCTCTCCCACAACTGAAGAGAAACTTGTTGTCCCTGGTCTACATCCACCAGCAAGGTCACTCCATTCATATGTTTGATGGCCAGCTTGAGGCAAGAAAAGCATCTGACCACTCACTTGTCATGAGGGGAATAGAAGAAGAAAGGCTTATCAAGCTGCAAGGAACCTCTATTCATGCACAACATTTCTCATACAATTATCATCATGAAGAAGGTACACTTCCATCAAGTTTATTATTGCATGCTAGATTCCGACATTTGAACTATGACAGTCTCCGCTTGTTGAAGAAAAATGGTGTTGCTAGTTTGCCTACAATTCCTAGGAAACTTAAGCAATGTGATGCTTGCATTCTAGGAAAGCATAGCAAACAGTCTTTTCATGATTCACATTCAAGAGCACATAGGAAGCTTGAACTCATTCATTCAGATTCATGTGGTCCAATTCCTGTTCCTTCTGCAAATGGAAATAAATATATCATGACATTTATTGATGACTACACCAGAATGTGCTGAGTTTATTTATTGAAGAACAAGTCTGATGCTTTTCAAATATTCAAGAATTTTCATAAATGGATTGAAAATGATGGACAATCTCATATTGGGTCTATTCGCACTGATAATGGAAAAAAATACACATCAAATGAATTTGAAAACTATCTTTGCCAACATGGGATCAAACATCAAACAACTATGCCTTATAATCCCCAACAAAATGGTGTAGCTGAAAGAATGAATAGAACAATCTTGAATATGGTACGATCCATGCTTTTCTTAAAAAATGTAAAGATAATATTTTGGGCTGATGCTATTCTATGTGCTGCATATATAAAGAATATATGTCCATCTAATGCTATAAGAAACAAGACTCCTTATGAAATGTGGTATGGACACGTTCCTTCGGTAAAACATCTAAGGGTCTTTGGTTCCACCTGTTATTCTTTGATACCAAAGGTACATAGAAACAAACTTGGTGCTAGAAGTCATAAGTGTATCTTCTTGGGGTACTCAAACACCTCCAAAGCATACTGCCTCTATGATGAAGTAAATAAAAGGTTTGTTGTATCTAGAGATGTAATTTTTCTTGAATCATCCAAAACTGACAATGTTGTTGAGCGGAAACTTGATCGCTTGGATAGATTCGCAAAAGCAAAATCATTTCAAGAATTTGATAATCAGATTCCACATCTTGAAGGGGGGATTCCTATACTAGATCAACATGTGGAATCTTCTTCTGAAGAACACTCTCCCCCGCATGAAACTCCAACAATGAATGGTGCTTTAAGTGATGTAATTGATAGAATTGGGAGACTCAATCTTGATTCAATCCCAACTCAATCAACAGAGTAGCCTGGACCATCTCAGAAAGGTCTCGCAAAGTGGCTGACAAAGACACTTGAAAGTGTTCATCTTGATGAAGTTGGAAAGACATGAACCAGAAATTCAAATCGACAAAATGGAGGTGATGTAGATGACTCTAATTCACCTGTTGATATGGATGTTTCTTATGGTTGTGAATTGAACTTGTCTACAAATTTTGAACCAACTTCCTTTAAAGAAGTTGCTTCTCATGATGAATGGAAAGAAGCGATGCAAAAGAAGTATGATGCCCTCATAAAGAACGACACTTGGAAGCTGGTTGATCCTCCATTTGGAATCAAACCAATTGGCTCCAAGTGGGTCTACAAGAACAAGTATAAAGCTGATGGCTCACTTGACAAGCACAAAGCTAGTCTTGTGGCAAAATGTTTTTCAAAGAAGGAAGGGGTCGATTATGAGGATACTTTTTCCCCCACAGCAAAATGGGCTACCATCTGGACACTTTTTGCATTAGCAGCTCAGAACGGTTGGAAAGTCCATCAAACAGATGTAAAAACTGCTTTCCTGAATGGAGATTTAAAAGAAAATGTTTTTATGTCCTAGCTTGAAGGACTTGTTGTGAAAGGACATGAACATAAAGTATGCAAACTTGTGAAGTCCTTGTATGGCCTCAAACAAGCACTGCCAGCCTGGTTTGAAAAACTAATTGAGCATATTCTGAAACTCAATTTCAATCATTTTGATCTTGATGATGCGACTTTATTTGTCATGAAAGTTAGTAAAACAATTATATATCTTGTGGTATATGTAGATGACCTTTTAATGACAGGGAACAATGAAAGCTACATTGCATCCATAAAGAATGAATTGGGGAAAAGTTTTGAAATGACTGATTTGGGCTATGTTCATTACTATCTTGGCATTGAAGTAACCCAACATCCAAAGTCCATATTTCTTTCTCAAAAGAAATACATTGGAGATTTGTTGAACAGGTTTGGCATGACATAGTGCAATCCTCTTACTACTCCAATGGAACAAAACTTAAAGCTCACATCTATTGAAGGTAAGGAATTTGAGGATGCAACAAAGTATAGACAGCTTGTAGGAAGTCTCAACTACCTAACAAATACTAGACCAGGCATTTCATTTGCTGTTGGAATCCTCTTCATGTTTATGCTTAAGCCTTGTGAGGGACATTGGTCTGCTGCAAAAAAGGTTCTAAGATACTTGAAGGGAACTCGGGACTTTGGAATCAAGTATACACAGGTGGACAACTTCAGATTGATCGAATACTCTGATTCAGACTTCGATGGAGACAAAGAAACTAGAGTATCTACTTTAGGTTATGCTATGAGTCTTGGATCAGGGGCTGTCTCCTGGAGATCACACAAACAATCAGTTCCAACAAATTCTACAATAGAAGCAGAATATGTGGCAGCAGCCGAAGCAACAAAAGAAATTGTGTGGCTCAGGAAAATTCTTGAATATTTGTAGGTAAAACAAGTACAATCAACTCCACTCATGATTGACAATACCTCTGCAATAAAGTTGGCCAAGAACCCAAAGTTCCATGATCAAAAAAAGCACATCAATACTAAATATCATCTAATTTGACATCATGTTGAGGCCAAAACAATCCATCTCCGTCATTGTTCCACAAATGAGCAAATTGAAGACATCTTCACCAAAGCACTTGGAAGGGAAACACTTGAATGATTCAGAATGATGCTTGGACTCACTTACATCTCTTCAGATTAAGGGGGGGAATGTTGACACCTAATCCTTGTGATTGGGTGTATTATTGTAAATAGATAGATAGGAATATGAACAGTCATCAAGAGACGAACTGAACAGTCTCTCCCTCATGTATATAATGAGGACCTACCTGATGGAATAATACAGTCAATTAATTTCTGCCTAATGGAGTTACTGTCTGGCCTGACAATATTTCCCATAGTAGAGATGTGGATGACATGACTCATGACAAGACTCAACATGAAAGTGATGGTACATTCATGCTGCTGCTGGTGTGCATGTTGAGTTGTAGTATTGTTGGGTGATGGATGTCCTTGTGGTGTGTCACAACTTCACCTCCACATGGCAACATGCATGGAGTCTTTGATGGTCATTGGGTTCACTATATGTTGCATTTGCATGTTGCTCCTTGCTTGTATGTTGGTAAGCTTGACAGGTTCGTCCATTCGTGAAAAGTGCATGTTTGTACGTCCATCCGTATGTGAACACATCTTGAATGTTTTCTCATCTGTCCATTTGCGAACACATATTTGCATGGTTGTTTGTTCGTGAGCACATCTGGTGCAGGGCTACCCCGCATACACCCACAATATGTAAGAATTTGCATAAATGCAACCGTCCCAGGTAATTGACTTTGCAATGGAGTCAAATATTCCTAAAATCAATGGTTTGGCCCTCTTATACAGTTCCTTTATATCAGAACCAATCACCCCGCCTAAGCCTCTATATCCAGTCTTTTAGACAAGACTCAAGCCTTTGTTTATGACTTTGTTAAAGTCTTCCTTTAGAATCCTTCTATCGGAATTAAAAACCCTTCAACAATGAACCTTTACATATCCCTTAAACCGCATACACATAAACTCCTCTTATAACTTTGGTTATATATATATTAACACACATTATTACATATCGGCACTAAATCCCTTTATAATCAATTATAAAGGAAAATCCATACATAACATACCTTTCCACCCTTCGTATGGTTAATGCACACATAATGAGGCTAATTCCATCGCAATTAGCCTTTGCATACTCCCTGGCCTTACGACATATGTGGTTCGTGACCCCTTCAACTCTGATATGTGACTATCGGAGTCATTAAATCTATGTTCTAGCCTTAAAAGGCTTGGCACAACAACTTATCGCAAACACATGGAATACGGGAACAAAAAGGAAATCCTGTTTTAGCCATATATAGCATAACTCAAATCTATTACAACCGTTACTATATATATCATCAGGATCGGTTCATCACTGGATCTCTGCCGTGCCCCTCATCCGATCACCCGAGATATCCGATTGTCGATTAGTGCTTAGTAACTATTGGTGTATCATCCCTTAATTATTCCACTATTGCCTAGACCTTTGGCTTCTCTGATATGCGATCGGTGGTTAGATCTAGACCGTAGATCTGGTCCCGATCCAACGGTCCACGATCAATCGCGATTGTTCATCACAACTGCCCAAAGCTCAGTCCCAATAATTTAAAAAGGGTTCGCTGATGTGATTATATCTTAGTCGTTGATCTTAAGAATCGAACGGTTCCAGAGCATCAATCTTCACTCCTCCGCTCATTCCTTTTACTTAGAATTTTTATGCGGTTTCTTCAATTCTTCTATGAATTGGGGTTTTCTTCAGGTTCCGGCTTTCCATTCTTCTGCTACTCAATTCATTCTCATTTGAGTTTAACTCTGCATACTACTTCGATCATTGTCCTTTTTGACTTTACTTATTCCTTTGAATGGATTTGAGGGTCCATTATAACCCTCTATCTCGTTCTTCTGCTCTGTGCAGTTCTTCAGAGCATTGTTGTTTGCTTCCATTGTTCAACTTGCTCAAAGCTTGCTTTTATGTGAAATCTCACTTCGCTATTTCTCTCTAGAATTTTAATCCACTTCTTCAATTAGATTCTGTTAGGTTCCTATACCAATAGGTTTCATTTTTCATGATTGACTGAAGAAGTGCCAAATATGTTCATCCTTTCCATGTTGCAAATGTTCCATATTTTGTAGAATTTCACTATGTACAGGTGGTTGACTCTTGCCACAATTGATGAATAGTCAGATAGTTTAATCTTGGCTAAATCATGTTTGAATTTATTTGTCTTAGAATAGAGAATAAAGGTATGTACAAATAGTTCAAGCTTGGCAGACAAGTAGTTAGGTAGAGAAGCAAAGGGTCTCAACGACTTAATCTGAGCCCTTGGAAGAGATAAGGGTAGAACTTAGATAGGAGGGCAGCTAAAAGAAAAGAAGAGAAGCAGGATTTGCTAGTTCAAATGAACCTAATGAAAATGAAGAAAAAATGTTAGGTGTACTAGGCTGGGTAGGTAGTTTTGATGTTGCAGAAGCAGGTTTATGAGCAATTTGGTCCTCTAAAACAGGTTTCATCTCATAAATATCATAAGGTGCTATGGCAAGGTGGTTACAAAACAAATGGAGCATGACTAATTTTCCTCCTCATCTTCCCAAGAACACTCACTAACATCCCCCCAAGGACAATGAGATCTGCTCATTGCCCTTAGTCCACTTCATTTCATGAAAAAGACTAAGTGAAACTTTGTCTTCACTTAGGCAAAACAAGCCACATTTCTTGTGTAAAAATACTTCATTTCCATTCTGCTAAGTTTTCCAAATCCATAACTTGGAGACCCTTCATTCACCTAAACCTAGGTTTCACCTTTTATTTAGTGTTTTGGTCTGTAAAATACTCCTCATTTTAACCTACTAACACTATTATATAGCTCCTATGTGAATATTTCCCCTCCCATACTATCTAAAAATACATAAAAATCCATAAACATCTAAATATCCCGACCTTTGGCTAACTATAAGCTATAGTTTAATTTTTTGTCGGGAGTTATTGGTCCATCCGGGGCCAATAACAACCCTCCACGCGCTCCATCGGGACTTGTTTAGCTTCTGGCTAAATAAATAGCCGAACCCGCATATCATACCCCCAAACCCCATTTAACCAAAGTTTAAATACACCCCGCAAAACATTACAAATGTGAAATATTACAGCGGATCCCCCAGTTATAAGCATCTGCCATCTCCATCACTCATCGAACGTCCGATCATCATGGACAGATCCATCGGCTGTCGGTGATATCGGAAGCCCTTAAGTGTCGAACGATAACATCCAGGGGATGGGCGGTATTTCTGCCATACAGAGGATGTGTGTCAGACGCCCGGCATGATCAGATCCCCCTTCTCCAATACCACTTCCCTTCAAAGCTGATGCGGGGAATACCGCTTACTGCCCCACTACCTCCGCGTTGACGTCATGCCTACATCATCTGCTAATGTCACCCTCGTTGCCGCCCGTCTGTCCGCCATGTCACTTCCTTGTCATCTGCCCACGTCAGCGCCATGTCACCCGCCACGTCATCTGACATGTCATCTTCCGTACCCCGCTACATGAAAAAATTATGTCATGTTGATGTCATCAGACAAAAGCGCACCAAAACCCGCCAAAGTCAAATTTTTTGTTAAAAAGGGGTGAAAGTGTCATTTTCACTCCTTTGCGTTTGTTTCCTCTACGCGCCCTATGCATGTTGATTTACGTCTGAAACAACATTTTAACTGCATAGTCCACCACCCAGCAATTTTACTCCATAGCTCGGCCCCTCGACTCATCTCGCCACCTGCAAATCGACCATTTCACCGCTAAAACAGGCATTTACACGAATTTGCTCCCGAACCCTGTTTTTCTTTAGTTTTCTCTATAAAATTGCCCGCAGAACCCAAAATTTGAAGAAAAAACACTATGCTGTTTTCAAAAATACACACCATAACCCCTATTTTGCCAAATTTTCACCACAAATCCACACACTGAGCTAAATTCGAGCTCATTCAACCCTGCAAATTCTCTAAGAAATCCCGAAAACTGCCTTTTTACACACTATTGTTTCCCGTTTTGCCAAAGAATCCCACAAATTCTGTCTCTCCATCTAATTTCTATCCATTGAGCTAAATGCAAACCAACAAACCAATTTCACGGTGAAATTCCCAGAGAAAATCCACAGAGCTATTGTTTTGCCTGTTTTACTTACACAGATCCAAAAATTCCAATTTTAAAAGCAACAGAATTGAGCTATGGAAGGTCTAGTAGCCTTAAATGTTACTCCTCTCAATGCACCCCACAAGGAATTGGAACGTCTGCCCTTAGCTGATAGAGATTATCAAATCCACAACTTAGTTAGCTACCAAAACCATCTGCAAGCATTTTGTGAGCTCAGAAATAGTTACCTAATCCAAAATGATTTTTATGGCATATGGGAATCAAATCTACCCATATACTACCTCCCCTCTATCAATATTTTCCCTGAGATAATTCACCTTTGTTGTGAGAACTATGAGCCAACTCAAAGGGCAGTCAAAACTCCATCTGGAACTACTCTCTTTCATATAACTCCTGACTCCATAAATCAAATGCTAAACTTCAAACCAACTCAGCTTCTGTTTCCTCTTACTATGAAATTCTTGCTTGACGAAGGTCCCAAACTCTCCAGCTCAAAGATAACCTGAATTACCCAAGTATTTATGAGAGCAGATCGCTAGCCTAAAGAGCCACCTCCTTTTCACTATGCATCTTTCAATGAAGTGGGTAGATTACTTGTTGATATGATATCTTATGTTCTGGGGTTTAAGACAAGTGAACATAGTGATGAAACTTTATTGGTTTTACTGTCTATATTTACCCCAGGGCAGCCCCCTGCTGTCAAATACAACTATGCCAAATTTATTGCCAACAAGATACATGAACAATTCTTGAATCTAGATAGGGAGGGAGTCTTTAAGTATTCATCCTACATCTATCATTTGTTCTTATATTATGAGCCAGATAGTTTCCAATTCCCCATCAGAAAATTGGACCCTAAAGGAGAAAAGAGGTCTGTGATTTTTTGGACCTCAATCTTTCATGAAGTCCACAACTTTCCCTATTCTTACTGTGAGTTTATTGACATGTTTGTATACCCAGTCTCTTCTCTCTTGATGAGAACTCCTCCTCCTAGACTGTCATATGATATGCAAAAGATATTAAAGCTCTCCAAAAACTACAAAATAGGTGACCGATACTTTTACCAAAATCACATTGTTATTAGGATATATGGCTGTGAGCTATGCCCCTACAGGCTACCAAGATATGTGCCAATGAGACTGTTTGCCTTGGAATATTTTAGGCAATTTATCAATTTAGATTTGACTCATTTCCATAGCACAAATAAAAAGGCTCAGTTGAAATTGAGAGACCAGTTAGGCCCCTATGTCATGAAAAAAAAAGAAGGATGGAAGGATGCTGATGAAATATTGGGTCAAACACTCAGACTAAAGAGAAGCTTTTGTTGGGTACCCTATGAACCAAACGACTTTATCAATGCAAGAAGGATAAAATATAGGCTGGAAACCTATTAACATTGCAACATCCCTGAAATAAAACAATTTGCCAACCAAGATGAGTGGGCAGAGGGCAGACTAGTTGAACAACTCACTGAGGAAGAGAAAATGGAACAAACTATTAAAAATTTGGAAAAAACTCTTGACTTAGATTCTTTTGGGCAGGTGTCATTCAAAGTACCACAGAAAACCAGAGAAGGCACATCAACTGCTGCAACTTCACAACAAGCTGCCCAAGAAAGGACTACACCAACAACAGGGACAACAAAGGGCAAGGAGGTAGTAGTTATAGAGCAAGAAACAATGATAGACCAACCAATTACCTCAAAGGAACATAGTCAAGGGAAAGCCCCTTCACTACAGACAGAAGCACCAGAAGTACCAACACTACAGACTCCTCTTAATGAGGAAAGAAGTAAGAAAAGAGACAAAGAAGAGACCACACCTGCAAGTGGATCAATAGAACAACCAGAGGCCAAAAAGTAGAGTGTAGATCCTCTACCTGAAGAGGAAATTTTTGAAGAAATCACAGAAATCACAAGAGGGGAGAGGGCAACCAGCCAACAGACATCCACCAGCTCTCACAGGCAAGAAATGGAGAGGCAGCATGGTATGGAAGTTTCCTCCTCAGGGTCACAAAGTAAGAAACGATCTGATATTAAACAAACATTCATGGAGATTAAGGCCCAAAATGAGTCATTGAGAATTCAACTTTATGATCAATTTCTCAAAATGATACCCTCAAAACAATAAAGACTAATGGCAGCGTATGACATTAAGGAGGAGAAAATGATCTTAACTCATTTTAAGCATAAGGTTCAACAAACACAGTTTGCAGCTGACTACATAAGAACCAATCTAGAGGTCCTCGCCAAAGATATACACCCAATGGACCAGATAGAATTGCACAAACAAACTGGTGAAAAGTTCTATGCTACATTGGCAGACAAGACAATGCTGGCCCACCAATTGAAGGAGTCATTAAGTAATACATCTGCCCAATTGGATTTGGAAAAGATATCTTCCTTAGCCAAAGACAACATAATAAAGACCCTAGAAGAGATAATTATTGAGATGGGACATGATCCCAAGGATGCCAAGGGCATCAAAGCACTGATAAAGAAAAAGGAAGAAGATATTGCTGCACTTAGGAAGCAATTGAAGCTGCCTATCACCATGCATCCACAAACTACAGATCTTGCACAAGAAAAAGCAGAAGAAGATGTAATGGATTTGCTGACGAGGATGAATCAAAGGCTAACTCAAATAGAGCAAGAGTTGGAGAAAGCATTGCAAGCCAAGTAGGGAGAGTCAACCTCCCAGCCACCTGAAACAGGTCCAACAGTTACCACTGCTCCCCCCACAGTCACAGCAGCAATTCCTCCCACTGTCCCAACATCAACAACAGGTACATTAGCCACAGATGCTTCAGTGGCAGCAGCAACAACAGGGCCAGATACCAGCGTGAGGATGGAAGAAATTATGAAAGCAGTAAAAGAGTTAGAAGTCCAAATGTCAGAGCTTAAAGAGGCAAAAGAAAAATTGGCCAAGCTAGAGGCAAGCTATGACAAATCTAAGATAATAGTGGCAGAGAAAACCAGAGAGGTAAAGGCCTTGGAAAATAAGGTGAAATCCTTGGAGAAAGATCTTACTCTCCACAAAACTCTAGCGGAAATCAAAACAATTTTGTGGACCAAAATTGGCCAATATATCACTAATCAATGGCAATCAATAGAGACAATTCATGAGAAAATTGAATTGATAGAAAAGACCCAAGTAGAGATTCAAAAGGCCAAACCATCATTGGGAAACATGCCTGAACAAGCCAATAGACTAATTCATTTTTTTAATACTCACACTAGGGAAAAATTAGTAGCTCTAGAGATCAGGGACAGAACATGCACCATTTTGACAGTAAAGAAGGTGCTGACCATGAGGAATTTTGTACAAACTCTTGAAAGAAAGTGCCAAGAAATGCAAACAGAAATAAATTCCTTTACACAGAAGTTTACAGTATTACGGCAAAAGGGTCTACCCAGTTTGTTAACCAGCAATCAAAGACTATTGAAACATGAACAATATGCTCACATAGTGAATTCATATGTTGTCAATCAGATCACAACATCATCAAGCACTTCAGAAGACACAAGACCTCCCTCTGGACAAAGTTTATATGACAAACTGGAGAATCTGTTCTATATTGAGCATGAAATAACACATATTTTTGAAATCCAGCCAATTTCTACAGGTATACTGACGCTGATGAAACATTGATAAAACTGCAAAGACACCAGTTGCTGACAGATCAATGGTGGTAGAGCATGCTGGAGGTTTTACCAAGGTAGTGATAATTTTCCTTTATCATCTGCACTTCAAATCAAAAGTCAAAACACGTGGCATGCATAATAAAGATGAAAACAATAGAGGAAGGGAGTCAAGCTGGGACTGTAGCTCATTAAAACAAGATCACGCATAGATGAAAGAGTCGGGGTAGCAACTCAACAATGCCAATTAAAGAAAGACCATCAACTGACTCGCTATGTGTAAAAGTCAAAGATATCTAGTCAATTAAAGTGACCAGCACAACAACAATAACTTCTACATTTATTTTCTCAGTTTCCAACCACATGTATTTCCTTTGTAAAAGTAGATGGATGAAGTTATTTCAGGATATTTTCCCCATGAGATATTTTTTGAAACTCTTTTGTATAAGTACCCCCCCGTGAGATGTATTCAGGGTTGGTGATCTTCCTCTCTGGACCGCACTGTAGCTTTGAGATTTTGTAATACAAAGGCTGTTGAAGTTCACTGTTGTTGGATCGTCTGAATGTGGATTTGATGTTCTGGGCCCTGCTACAGAATTCATGTGTCTTTCTATGGATCAATAAGTTGTTCTAAACTTTGTTTTGTGTTTTCTGTGTTTGCAAATTTAAGATGTGTTTCATAATCTTAGTAACAGGGAAAAAGAATAGCCAATAACTTGTTTAAATACACTTTGTGTTCAATCTTTATTGTTATTTATGTTTTCTTCAGAATTAGCATAAACAGGAATTCTTAGATGCTCTTGTTTCCACTGATTCTTCCACTTCGAAAATTACCAAGGAATTCTTTACTGCTCCTTGATAATATTCATACACTTTCCCTCTTCCATCATGATGAAGGATTCTTAACTGCCCTTCATACACTGGCTTACATTCCATAAATTTCTAGATTTTAAAATTGTTCCAAAATTGATTATCTTGCTCTGTAGTATTGCCATTTATCAGAGAAAACACACTCAACAATTCATCCTCATAGACTCCATTTGCCCAATGGAATAAACTGTTTCAGACTTGCATCCCAGCTCTGTTTAAAATCACCATCCAACAAACTTAAAACAAAACCCTGCACATCATAACTAGCATAAAATACTTAAAAAAAAAAGCTAAATTATAAAGAGAGAGCCCTCTCTGGATGCAGTTTGGCTAGAAGCTGCATCTAAAAGATTGGTTAGTGGTTACCTTGGCCGTATTCCCTTTTCTCACAAGTTTTGTGGAACAACTTGAGTGATAACAGATTCAATGTCCCATTGTGATTCCTTTGAATCACTCCGTTCCTCTGTATCCTTTAGAACTCTGCCTGCAACCTATTGTAGAGCCTACGAATTCACAATAATTCATTCATGAAATACTCCCCAATGCATTGACACAGTCAAGAACAAACTCTGCATATATTAATGTAAAATAAAAGATTACATTCGAGACTCCTCAGTCTTACACAGGCCTGATCTTCTACTATCTGTGTCCTCCCCTTTTTGACTCTGCCCATAGGCTTACATATATGCCAGGAGTTCTATTGAACTGTCCTGGTTCGACTCCTATATTTACTGAACCGACTCCTAAATCCTCTGTCCACTATGTTCACTTCAAATAAATTCCTAAAGTCTCTCTCTTGTCCCTCGAGTCATGGAATGTTCTAAGATCCCTAATTGATTTTAGGCTCTTTGTCATTATTTCCACTCATGTTCTCATTTATTCAAGAGCACTTACAATTTTTCTCACACATTTAATTAAATCACTAAAAGGCCTAAATTTTATTAAATTGAGACTTAGGAAAACTACTTCCTAAAAATACATGACCCCCGTATGTCTACTTAATTACAATGATTTTCCTTGGGCTGAATACTCCTGCATCAGACACCCAAAGTAGAAAATATTCATGATCTCTTGATCATATGTCTTCTAGTCTTTATCTTCTTGGATCCCACACTTTGTTCTATAATTGTCCACATGCTTTTTTCCCTTGTTGTTGTTGCACTTCTGCTGTCTTGTGCACCATTTTCTTCTTCTCGTCAATTAGGTTCAAGTTCTGATTGATCTTTCTTGCTGCTACTACCATTTTCCTCCATTTGGACTGCTTCATATTTCTGCCTCCTTCTCTTTGTTTCAGGTTGTTGTTGTTGTCCACTAATTCTTTAAACTACTACTGGTTACTTTCTCTTTGTAGTTTCTAGTTTACTTTTTCTTCTTCTTTTGCACTTGCTCCAAATTTTGCTTTGGTTGCTTTTCTAACTGTCTCCCTATCACCCTTACCCTCTTTCACGATTGAATCATGACCGTTCAACACTTTCTCCAGCAAATTAATTTCTCTATTCCATGGATTGAGTTCTTCCATAGAATTCTCTTCTTTCACTTTTATTTGGCTATTCACTTGTGCCAAATCTCCTCCAACAATTGCAACAAAACCTGTACTCATAAAATACTTGTTAAAATAAAAAACATAAGGCTGTTGTGCCTTATCTCCCTTTGGAAACAATTTAGTTTGATGCTCTGTTTCTTTCTCCTCTGTCAGCACATCAATATGCTATTTTGAATTCTCAAAAGAACTCATGAGACTGTCCATTAATCTCTCTTCCACACTATATTTCCCAATGATGTCTTCCTTCTATTTTCCACTGTAGTGAACTCCTTTTTCGACAATCATATTGTCATACTTTGAATTCTCCAACAAATATTCCAACAATGCAATTTTTTTGTGACACTTTGCCAATATTTCATCATCACTTCCAATCCTAAGTTCTTTCTGCTGCAATAATTCACTGCTTTTCTCATTTAAGAGACATTCTTTATCCTCCTTTACTTCAAAGTTTTTATCTTCTAAAAGATACCTCTCCATACTTCTGACCGTTTCTAGAGATTGCTCATCCTCTGCAAATAATTCTTTTGTTAGTGTTCTTTCTCCCTTTGCTAAGTATTTTGCATAGACTTCTTCCTTCTTAACATCTTTCAGTAGATGTCCTTCTTCCTCAACAACTTCCATGGCTATTTCCACTATGCCTTTCATCATAGTGAATTGATGATCCTTTACTATGTTTTCAGCTAACATCGTCTCTTTTCCAATCTTACCTTTAATCTCTTGTTGTTTATCTTCCCTAAGAGATATCCTTGTCTCATCATCTACATTATCATTCTCCTGCATTTGATTTCCATCAATAACATCAATCAAGCTCAATTGATTACCTTTCTAAGACAATATTCCTTCATTCTTAATTAAAATAAGATCGTGATTCCTCATCTCCATGACAACTTCTATAGACTCATCCATAGACCTTTTCTTTTTTATGCAGTCAAATTTCTCCTCTTCTGAAAAGTTTTCTTTGTCACCTTTTATTTCTAGAGCTTCATCTTAGCCATCATATCTCCTTGTTGTTCTAAATCATTCATATTATTTAGAAATTCTTTGATAGTTTCCTCTTCAATCTCTTCAAGCCCTTTACTTGGTTACTTGATATATTCCTCCAACTGCATATGAGACCTGTCTATTTCATACTTTTCCAGAACAAAATTTAGATTCTGTTGGTCTTCTTTCTTCTTCATGAAAATATCAGCAAATTGTCCTTCCTTACATGTTTCACCTGTAAACATACACAAACTGTCAGTTTTAAAACCATGTGACCTTTTGATCTCACTTGAAGTTTCAGTCTTCAAGTCTTAATTTTCACTTTCTCCCAGAATTTCTACTTGTTCTGGTTCACAAATGGACTCTTCCATTTCTAGATCAACTTCCTTGAGTTTTCCCTGTTGAACACTTTTCATAAATTTTCAAACTGGATCCATATACATCAAATGATCATCAAGTACATATAAATTACAGTCATCTGCAGTAACAAGATCAAAATAACAGAACTGAACCCAGAACACCTTATCAACAGAAAAATTTAGTCAACAGAAGATCTTAAGTCAGATACGCAGTTTTCCTTTCACTGGCCTGCGTCGCTACGCACTTCACCCTCTTCTTCTCTGCGTATACCTGTAGAGCTCCTTCTGCTGCACTGTGTGACCACACACTGCTTCTTCTACTGCGCTGCGTATAGTACGCACCCAAATGCACTAGCGCGCCGTGTACTACCACAGTAGGCACGCACCCAAAAACACTGTCGCGCCACGTACTGCCACAGTAGGCACGCACCCAAAAACACTGTTGCACCGCGTACTTTTGCTGTGCGTATGCACCTGAACCACTGCTGCTCTGCGCACCCATGCAGTTCACCTGTTTCTGCTCTGCGTACCTATGGAGTCACCCTTCTTCTACTCTACGTACCCACGTAGCTCGCCTTCTTCTACTCTGCGTACCTACGTAGAGGCACCGTTAAACACCTGTGTACATCAGATTAGGGCCGAATTTGCAGATCACCAGTGTGCTACAGTTAGACGGATACCCAGATCTGATCAAGTGCTTGAGAGATTACCCTTCACAGATTCGCTTTCCACTTCACTTTCATATAGATCAAGCTTTTTGAAACAATAACCCAAATATTTCAAATCTCAAGATATTCAACCCAAAAGAATACCCAAGCCAAATGATCTCCTTTACTTTATATAGGCAAGCTCTTCCTCAAATCATGGATCATGGGGCTCAATAATAATAATAATATAAAACAATACCATGAGCCAAAACCATAATAACACAATACCATTCGCTAAATATCAAGGGTAAAACATAAGGAACCCCACATGTGCGCGCTTTACTTCCTTGAAATGTGTGCACTGGGGTACGCACCTCATGAATGGGTAATCTGCGTGTCTGGACGCGGTCCCTGCATGGCATACCTACGGGTACGCATCTTCTGAAATGTTCTCCTGCGTATTTCTTAATTCTCATCATATTGCCATGGGTGTTTCCATCAAGTACAACATCTGTAACATATAACCATACCAGAAACATAATGCCAACAATCTCCCCCTTTGGACTTGATGGAAACCTCAAAAACTTCAGCAACATTCTCCCCCTTTGACATCAAGGGCAAAGGGTTATGCTCCCCATAAGAACATGCTCCCCCTGATGTATGAACCAGATCCACCAGACACCATCAATGACCAAGAAAGAGATAGAGACATATTGAAACTATATTCAGACCAACTCCCATGATCTCCTTTTGTACATAATGCCAACAATGCATTATATACTCCCCCTAAACCTGTGCCACAACCCAGCATATGTACGCATATACCCCAGATGAACCATGCGTACAACCAACAATCAGAAGAGTTCAACAATAAGATGATGCATCAACAACCCCCAGCTTTTGCCTGAGGTATTCAAAAGTCTCCCTGGGCAATGGTTTGGTGAGAATATCAGCAACTTGTTCCTTAGAAGAAACATACTCCAACTTGACCTTTTGTTCAAGCACTTGTTCCCGGAGAAAATGATACTTGATTGGTATGTGCTTGGTTTTTGAATGCATGACAGGATTCTTTGAGATGCTGATTTCACTTGTGTTATCGCATAAGATAGAGATAGGTGGTGTACAAGTGATTTGAAAATCCTGCAAGGTCTGCATCATCCAAAGGAGTTGAGTGCAGCAAGATGCAGCAGCAACATATTCCGCTTCAGCTGTAGATAAGGCAATCGAACTCTGTTTCTTGCTGAACCAAGATACTAATCTGGAACCCATAAAGAACGCACCACCACTTGTGCTCTTCCTGTCATCCACACTTCCGGCCCAATCTGCATCTTTATAAGCATGAAGTGTGAGATCTGTATCTCTAGGATACCATAAGCCATAATTTTGTGTCCCTTGAAGATATTTGAAAATTCTCTTTACTGCCTGAAGATGAGTCTCCTTTGGATTTTCATGAAATCTACCAACTATTCCTACTGCATGCATGATGTCCAGTTGGGTACCTGTCAAATAAAGTAGACTTCCGATCATAGATCTGGAGGTTGGTTGATGTACTGCTGCAGATTCATCATTTGCACTGAGGCTACATCCTGTGACCATGGG
>APFE030457187.1:0-11726 GCA_000404065.3 Pinus taeda | reverse complement strand
CCCACGAGGTTTTCCCTGTTTCTTCATTTTATGAGGATCTTTTATTTATTGTACCTGAGTATCTAACATGGCATCTTGGCTGGGACTCAGTTTAGATAAGTGAGTTAGGATGAATGGTGGGTGTTGGAATATAATCCTAACATCTACATTTATTTTCTAGCCTAAGTATCCTTGACTTAGCCACATGCACTAAAAATCATGTTCACACTTGGTTTTTGGTAAACTAGCTCGATGGAACAACTTTCCCTTGTTTTTTTCCTTTAAAGGCTTAATATTATGGAAATATTGTTCCAACCACTTTCCTAAACCATTCACACATATAAGTGCATGTTCACACCTAACCGCACCTCATCCACTTTAGTTATTTGAGGATTGGCACCCCACATGAAGATTCCCCCTTAAATCAACGGATTTGGTCCCCTGAACCATTTTAGCATGTTTTATAGTTGCATTCCTTTGGAAATGCACCCCTCCTCATGATTTCCTTGTGGCTGATAGTTGGCATAGGTTTGAGTCATTGTTCCTATTTTAGGCCTCCCTTTAGCTTTTCTTAGCCTTCTCTAGTTTTTTCGTAGTTTTCTAGATTCGACAATTTCTATATAACCACCTCCCTTTGGGATTAGATGTTTGGTTGCTCATGTATTACTATTTTTCATTAATTTAATACATTGATTTTATGGAGTAAATTCTTTCTCTCCTCTCTTGAATATCAACAAATTACTTGTGTTTAATTTAACTAGAATTCTAGATCTATATGAGTTTCTGCAGGAAATCTACATGGTATCAGAGCTAGTTCGAATCTAGTGGATTATACACGGTTTTATTTGCAGGTATAGATAATCAAGAGGTCCAACAAGCAGCAATGGATCATCTCTCTCATCCAACAAAACTCCTTCTAAATCCTTTAAATTACTTTGAATGGAAGACAGAGATCACTCTGCTCCTCTAAAGTAAAAGGCTTTACAGGGTAACAATGGGAACGGAGACTGAACAGACTTTTGCAGCGGAGAAGATCAATTATCTCAATAAATTAGATGAATCAATTGTGCTTCTATGCCTATTAATTTCCATAGAACTCCTCTTTCATGTCATCGGAGCCACTACTCCCGATGCGGTCTGGACCACATTGGAAGGACTATTCGGCAAGCAGGATGAAATGAGAGTGCATCAACTGGAGAATGAACTCATATCTATAATGCCCCACTCAAATCTTATCCTACAAATTTTGTTAATGTTTACATTATTTGAAAATATTGAAAAATATTGGTCTGATATAAAATTCATGATTTCCATTATTCAAATTCCCCACTTACCTTCTCAAATGGAATATTAGGTAGGATATGGTATCCTTCCATTATTTCATAATATATGTATTCATTTCACATTACCCAATGTACCCTCACATTCATTAAGGAGAAGACATGGTCCTCTCCATGTAATTACATCTCACATTCCCCAATGTACCTTCACATTTACTTGGGAGAAGACATAGTCTTCTCCATCTTATCATCAATATATATATATTGCTTTCACATTCCCAAATGTACTTTTCAGATTTACTTGGGAGAAGACATGATCCTTTCCCATTGAATTCTCAATTTTATATACATCTCACATTTCCAAATGTACTCCTAGCTTACTCGGGAGAAGAGAAGTCAACTATAGGGATGGGTGAGAAGCAAATGAGATTAATGAGAGGTGGTTGAGATGGAGAAGGGAAGGAGGGTATAAAAAGGCAAGGGGGAAGGGAGAAAAGTGGGGGGAGTTTTTGGGAGGTTTTGCTTATGATTGTGGGGGTTGGTTGTGATTGTTTGGACTTGTTATGATTTGGGAGACCTTGGAAACTTATGGAGGTTTCTTGGGTTTGAGAGGAGGAAAGTATTGTTATCTGGTTTTGCACATTCTTCTTGAGGACACACTATATATGGTTAGACTTGGGCATGGAGGGCTAGGGAACCTGTGGAGGTTTCCTGGGCTAGGAATTTGTTCCTAGTTGGCTGGGAGGTAAATCCAATTGGGTCGGTGAGAAGGAGCGTTCAGCTGGAGCTATAAGACAAAGGTATCATCATCAACCGCCGGAACAGGTATTTTTCCATGAACTACTCTTGTTAAGTTGATATCAATGGAATGCTTACCTTAATTTATGTTGCTTATGATAAAAAGATAAGATGTTAAATGTTTAAAGATTTGTGAGAAGGTCAGCGAGTTCCTTTTATTACTTTTAAATTAACAGGAAAATAGATCTGTTAGTGTATAATAGGTTGAGGCTCTAATGGTTGGAATCGGGTTCTTACACATGGTATCAGAGCCCTGGTTCAAAATCTGGACCCAAAGCCCACTAAATCGCTATTCCACAATCGAATCTCTTACTAAATAGTTGGAAATCCAGAAAATTAGAATGTCAAAATGTTTCAACAACAATCCAATGGCATAGTGTGTATTGTGAGGGTCTTCTGCGCTCTGTCGGTGTGAGGATCTTCGTTGCCCCAGCTCCTCTTTTCTTTCTCTCCTGATTTTCTTGTTTCCTGTCATCGACATTTCTTGTTATTCTTCAGCAGAGATGGCCTTTTCGTCGGTCTCTGTGACGGTGCTGATGCTCTCTGTCGCCTTCCTCTTGATTAATCTCTTCACACCTTCCGCCAATGTAGAGGCTCTCGCTCATGTTCCCAGCAACCAAGGGATAGCATACGTGCTCATGTTCCCGGCAACTAAACATAAATTTAGGCACACTCTAAAATGCGAAATCAAAATGTATACGGCATACCTTGTCTTTGTTGTGCAGGGATAGTGTATAATCTGAAAGAAGTAACGTCGGACGATTAATGCCATAATTAAAATCACAGTTGCGCCTCCGACGACCCCAACAATGCTTATCCATGTTCCAGATTTGTTTGTGTCCTGAAACAAAATTCGATTATATCTATCTTGGTTTCATATAAATTTATTAGGTATCCAAAATATATGAAAAGGGATAGAAGTCATACAGATATTACCCAAACATATTATGCAAAGAGCGTCTGAGCTTTCTACAATTTAAGTTGTGTCCTTATTTTGTGATATTTTTATCAAATTTTTCAAGAATTCGATTATAATTTGTAGATTCTAGTTGTTTTTATTTTATCAAACTTTTCGAGAATTCGATTTGAATTTGTAGATTGTAGTTGTTTGTAGAGAATCTGTAAATGAATGGTTTCTAAATTTAGATTGGTTATATGTGTCTTTATGCCCATAGGCATCCTATTTGGGAATAGGGTTGATAGAATCTTATTTTTTTTTAAATATTAAAAATAGTTTGTGTAGTTCAGACCAAGGGATAGCGTATGTGCTCATGTTCCTAGTGCTGGCTTTGACCTACCTCCTCCATCCCCTTGACGCCTTCCCTTACAATCTCTTCTGAGCTGCTGGAGATCCGTTATCCGTTTCTTGACAGAAACTATCAGTTTCTTGATAGAGACGAAAGAAAGGGTTTGGATTTGTATTATAGCCTGGCAGATCCGAAGGATTTATTTTTAGCTGCTATTTGATTTTTTCCATTACTATTTGTTTTAGGTATTTGGCAATCTTTCTGATTTTTGACAGACACTCTGTAATCTTCGCAAAATTTTGGCTCTGTGAATGCTATACTAATTCTTTCGGACTGCTTTTGCTCAAAAAAAAAATATAGTGCCTATGGATATGACAGAGCTAGTGTTTTGCTTCAACTTAAATGCGCTTGTAAAATTCCTGACAGAATAAATAATATTATAGAAATCAAGAAATCTGGACTGACCTCCTAGATGAAGAAGCTTGCAGTTCTGGGGACTTCTGCAAACAGTGATTAGGCTGCAGTTTTGTGGATCAAGAGTAAAGAAGTTTGAAGATCATATAAAACCCTGTTTTAGAAAACCGAGGGGCTAGTTCTAGAGGCCAAAGATGACCGAATATCCTGATAAGGAGAGTGCAGTTCTAGGCACAATAGATGAGGTCTATGTTTACCCTTGAATCAAATCCTCTGAGCTACCTCAATCCGAACCTCAGAATTTTGTGCACATTTATGTGTGACCAAACTCCAGGGCATTGACAAAGTTAACGAAGGGTCTCATCATTTAAGAAAATTTTCAAGCATTTAAGAGGTCTGAATTCTGAACCACCTATGAGATCCGAAGCATCATATACATCAGTGGATGATCGATTTTATGGTTTCACATAGCAAATATGGCGTAGCTCTTCTGTTAAAGAGTCTGGGTTGATTAAAAGAACTTATAGGCCTAGTTGGGAGACTCAGTGAAGCTACAAAATAAGCTGAGACTCCTCAAGTTCATGGCATAAGCATATTTCAGAAGGCTTGACTCAAAGCTTAAAGCCTCCAAGAAAAGAAGTTGAGATTCCTATTCCGGTCATGTTCTCATAAATCCTAAACCGATTTAATTAAAAGTTCATTAGACCTCTTGCTAGCGCGTCATCAAATTACAATCACCTTGTTTAAGGTATATTTTTCAGTCTTGTATAGTGCCATAAAAGACGAGAACTTGTGGCAAAGTATCACAGTTCTAAGGCTATATATATACATATATATACCTGCAAGTTTGATCAGAGAAGTAGAGACCGTACGAGTTTAAGTGTAAAACTGAACACATTAGAGTTTTCTGACTCCAATCTCGAATTGTTATTAGATATGTTGTGAGAACTGACATGTCAAAAATATAAATATTAAAAAACAATACAAACCAATTCAAATCTCTCCATATATTTTGTTTTAAGTTGCTCTCACAAATTCAGAAATGCAGACTAGCAAGATAAATTTAGGTCTCTATGTTCTAGGAATCTGTTAAACAAAAATAGTAGTTATTTTTGGATGCCATCCACCAGCTTGGCGTTTTCAGCAATCAAAAGGCAAATCCTCCGGCACTTCCAAATTGAATTGAAAACATATCCCGAGAGAACCCATGCCAAAAGGTGCATCCGGTAACTTAACATGATATCATGTGATTCATTGCGAATAACATAACAAAGGCAACCTAAATTCATGGCTCCAAATTGAAATTGAAAGCATATCCTGAGAGGATTCAGTTCTGCTGGAGGTGGAATAGTTAATTTAACGACATATAATTCACATCTCAAACAGCATAACAAAGCCAACTTAAATTAAAAGACATTATGACTATTACCATAACTGGATATTGAATTATCGCACTGATACATGGCATCAAACTCATAGGATGACAGTGAAATACATTAATGATTGGAAATTATCTTACAGCAAGAAAATTGCTAGTCGTAGAATATACATTTTCAGTAAATTCAAACCACTACTATGATAATGTCGATTCAAATCCCTTAGCTCCTGCTTATTCCTCAATTCAAGTCCAAATTCCCCTGCTCAAGATATGTTGTAGTTTCCACATCGAATGTTTCCAAAAGGGCATAGAAGGAATTCCAATTTCAAGGACCTGAAGAGATTCGTGGGCAACTCGACCCGACTGGAAGAAGCCCAATAGCAAAAGAAGGAAATTGATGGACGGAAGGATTTTGGCCGAAATCTTTGATGAAGACAAATATCCTTGACGATGAGAAGTTGACCATAGATAGATACGTGCAGTTGAAGGATGGGGGTAGGATAAATTCGCCTATACTTTTATTTCTGGCTTTTGTGCAGTTTGTCTAATTAATTTATGGCCGAGCAAGAAGCTTCCCTTTGCTTTCGACTTGGAACCTCTTGTCTTTTAAAGACAAGATCAGCCTTCACTGAGACTCCTGTCTGGTACGCTTCTGAGTTTGATTTGAAGGCATACTCAGAGGCCTGCAAACAAGCATTAATAACAACGTGAGACACTTCATACCAAACTATTATGCCGATCTATAGTGATCTATGAATTTCAAAAGAGATAAAATATATCTGCAAGAAAATGAACTGCTCCTCTTGTGGCAATTTGAATTATTAAAATCTATGTCAGTAGAGACTTCAACTTCATGTGAAGGCCTACAGACACTAATTTGTTTCCCGTTGCACTGGTAGCCGAAGCTAACACTAAGTTCAGTTTCAGTTTTTCTATCCACTTCTGGCATATCCCGTGGATCCTGTGGCAGGGAATCATATAGACTTTTATGTTCCTTGGGAGCATATACTTTGACATTTGTTTCACTGACATGGATTCTCTGCAGAATTGATGTCTATTCTCTGCAATCTCTGCTCAGAATTGAGTTTAATGCCATTTGGTTATTTGCACATAACATCATTATTTCCATCTCAAACAATTTGCATTAGTGGATGTCTTAAACCCTTCAAATTGAGCAATATATGTTTCTTTTGCTGGTGGCTTGTGGAGAAAAAGATGTAATGTACTATGTGCATAAGCAGCATTGGGTTTGGAGAAGCCAATTCAAACCAACCTCAATACAAATCGAGATTTATCATGGATTTTTCAGGCCTCCTGAATTCTCTTGAATTTGAATTGAAGTTCTAAACCAGATTACAGTTTGTTATTTAAAGTTCTCATGAGCAGTTGTTGGAAATCTGTGGCATTTTCTTTACTCTCTAAACAAGGTATGTATAGGGTTTCAACGTAATTATTTGACAAACCCTAATTTGGTTATTTTATCACCTTGTTTTGTGTCTTAACCAGAGATCCAGAAGCTAGCACAATTTATATATTGATGTATCTTGTTTTGGGTATTACTCAAGTTCTAATTCTCATTACAAATCTGGTTTGAGGCCTTGTGTCTATAGATATTTTGACCCTATGGTAAGGCATTCCTCGATAGAATATTGAACAGAAGTATGATAAATATTTTTTATCAGAACTATGGCTTAAAGAATAGAATTGTCATTGGCATAACTCGCTTAAGTTTCATGCATGAAGATTTCACTATTTGAAAGGCTAGTTGTTAAGTAGACATCTGATGCAGAATGAGTTCAGACTTACAAAAGACTTCTCTGGTCCAAGGAAGTCTTGATCAAGATTCAGTTCCCAGTAAGACCATCTCAAGTTTTATCTCTCCAAGGGCATGAATTGTGAGTAGTAATTTGTTGAAACACCTCCAGAATTTTGATCTTCATAGTGACAAGGCATAAATCACACTTCTCCAGGACATTAGAGAATGAATTTATTGCAATAGTTGAGGTAGCATAAGTCAGGATACAAAATAGATTAGTGGCATCCAAATCACAAATCATTTTTAAGAATAGAAGTATCATGTTTCTTCATATTACAGGACATTCATCTTATAAAAGGCAGAAAAGCGAGGATCTTGAATAGCATTCAAAACCCAACTTGTATGCTATAGGTCAAGGATCTCTCCTTCAAAATTTATAAGGCAGCTCATCTGGGTCTTAAAGGGGCAAGCAGGTAGCACCTTCAGACATCATGGGCACTATTACAAGAACAGAACTGTTGTGTAACAAAATCACCCTTATTCAGGATTATCAATGAAACAAGCATTCCTAATCCTTAATGATTATGTGAGGAAAAGACACCTTATAATCTGAAACAATATTTGTTTCTCCATTAGTAATTTAGAATTTAAGAGTGGCTTGTTAACAAAGGAGTTTGGAATGATGATTGTCACTATTGTAAGAAATTATGTTACCTATGATCTTGACAGAATTTGATTCTTGGACACAAAAAAAATCTAACATAATTCACAGAGGTTGTGATGACTGCGATATTCATTCATCATATCAGAGATGCCCTCCACATGACAATGATATTCTTATGTGTAGCCTAACTGTGATAATGATTGTATCTTGACTTTGAAAATGCAGTAAACTCGTAGTGATTTTTACATAATGAAAAATTTCGTCATGAACATAGACATATTAACAGTAACCATGATAGGATTTGATGAATCTGACACCCATAATTATTATCATAATATCTTCATTGGTACATAGAAACCTTGCATGGCTTGATATAGATTGCAGTGATCTTCAATCATGTATCCTATCTTGATAACAAATTGTGTAGCAACAACAGAATATGGTTTGTCATATGATCGGGCAGAGCATGTAAGAGAGAATGCGAGTGCTTGTTTATTGCTAGGATTTCGTAATTAAAATTTTTTAATGATAAGGAGCAGATTGATGAAGGATAGATTTCCAACTGGAGTAAGACTTTAGAGGGAGCTCTAGAATTCTTGGCAGTATGACCCAATGACTCCTCTTGCCCAATGTTTTCATAGTAGCTGATTATGAGTACTCTGATGATGCCTAGATGCCTTAGAGGCTGCATGGAAGCTGTATCATTATGAGTGATGAATTTGGCACATGTATCTAAGGGTTTATAGCAGGAAAAGGGTCATACTATAAGTAACTCAACAATTATGTTCTAGTGAGGTCACTTCCCCTACACTCAGAGGGAGTTATGGATGATCCATGTTGAACTATAAAGAAATAGCTCTTGATGTTGTCTAACTGATGACCCTCTCATTTATCAATGTAAGAGGGATTTGACTTTTGAAATAAAGATGAAAGGCTTAGCTCAAAGGTCTGATAAGATGTGAAGTTGTTGGTCTGCATATTCCTAGGATTCCGAGTATTCTTGATAATCACCCTATTAGTCATATGCCTCACAATGAAGACTAAGAGTCGATCCATGGATAACTCCTTATTGAGATATCTCTGTAGTTCTATAATCTGAGATATAGTATCAAAATCTAAGATTCTTTTGATATTTTGATGTTGATTCAATTGATAGTAAGATAAATAGAAAATCACATCCAGGGTTATATCTTTTGATATGGTTGCTGTGGAGGTACTATTGAGGTTGAATGTATATAACAACAAGTACATTTTATTATAAGCCTACTGGTTAAACTTTAAAGAATCTCTTATGTGAGCCATTTGAAGCATGTGTAGGAGTCCAGTCAACATCTATCGATGTGAAAGTTACTTCATAACCTCTCGATAAGGTCAATATTACCTTCCTTCAGAGAGAGGCTAGGAGTCAATATTATCTTGGGCAGTCTTGTTATTCTTGAAAGTCTCCCAGGTAGAAGCAAACACACTTGCTAAGATAGCAGGTGGCCTATGCAACAATCTACTTACTTGCATAGTATGTGCAGGGGACTTTAACAAGCCTCTCTTTGTAGCTCCTGCAATGAATACTTTCATGTGGAAAAATCCATTTACTCAATGGAATTTGGACTCAATCTCAGAGCTCGGATTATCACTTATTCCCCAATATCAAAGAAGTTAGCTTGTGGTGATTATGGAAATGGTGCAATGGCTGAACCTTCTAAGATAGATACAACTCTTAGGTTTTCACTTGATCCTTCAATTGTATGAAGTGTCTGATGTCCCGTTCAACAATTCTTGTTATGAATCTAACATGCTTAGTACAATGGACTATGGTATAGACCCATATAGTGTTTCTTGGTAGCTGGGTTAGACAGCATGAACTCAGCTTGTGTGTGGTGAAGTTAAGTTCTGATGATAAACACTCATGAACTTGTGATTTTATGTAACATTTGCTCATTTATTCTGGACACTTACAAGAACTGTGTGGATACTCCTTCTTATAAGAGAATGTCTCAAACTACTATGCAAATCATCTAATTTGGAACTTGATGATGTAAGAGGAGTATGCGCTTTATTTTCTTCCCTGTGATAATTATTAATCTCTATGATTGATTTATATTGGTTTCTATGGAGTCTGGACCTAAAGTGTTTTTCCAAGATCCTTTGATATAGATTTTATTGTATAGATTGCATGTTGAGATTGGACAAGAGTCTATTTCTCAAGCAGCTAAAAGAAACCTATTTGCAGTTTACTTTTATTTAATTAAATATTCAACGTTGTTTTTTTAGGTTCATTGATCACATCAGCGGTCTATGCTTGTAATAATTCTCCCTTGAAAACCCAATATTGTCACAATATTCTCCTCGAGGAACTGAAGGGAGGCAAACATGGTTATGACTTACAATTAATGTTAAATTTGTTGTACTAGCTTATAGCAAGGATTCCATATTGAACGCTTTCCTCTTATCTTGTGACCTTAAAAAGTCCTTATTTTAGGGGGTTTTAAGGGGTTTCATATTGGTTGTGTTGACTGAATTAGAGAATAAATTGCAGTACATAAGCTGTCTCTATTCATAAGGACTGCTGATATGCAATCTTGGAACCACGTGGATAATTGAGTAGAACTTTCACAACTGTAATGTAGAGCAAAACAACCAAAGGGTAGAACCAAAAGCCAAATTGGGAAAAGACAGCAAACTGCAAGAAAATATAATATCTATTTATGCTTGAAGAAGTAGATTAAGATTGCAAATACCCGAACAAAATCTAGAAGCCAAAGTTACATGTGAGACTACAATGGGTGCTTTTAGTTAACTTCTCATTCAGGTAGGAGATATGATGGAAGTAACTACTGTAATTTAATAACAAAGGATTATATGTTTTCAGCTTGCCGCTATGATTAATTTAATGATGAAGTAATTAGGATTTACAGCCTTTTCCTTGATTCCATAAGTAATGAACAAAGTTCTTGGAATATTGATAGCCTTACACTACGATTATGCCCTTTTTATACGCTAGTAGTTTTTTTTTTGGTTATAAAAAAAAAAATCAGACGATGTTTATCTATTTGATACGTATCTTTGGAATATGCAAAAGGTTTATAATCCGGAAATTTTTTAATGCTTTTTAAGTCTCCATTTTCCGTGATGCTTTTGTGCATGCTCATCTATTTGACGCATGAGGCAAAATTGGACATGAATCTAGCATGTATTGCCACTTGTGAAACATTGCAGCATTTGTTTAATACATTCATATAGATGGATAGAGATAAGGAATTTTTGTTTTGATAAATATTCATTTGATGTTTTAACAAAAAATCGAAACAATTTAAGGTCACCTAGGAGCTCCAACCAATGGGGTTATGGTTCAGCTGTGAAACACAACATAGTGGCATGTTGGGGGCATCCACCAAGGTTCAATTTCCTCGGAGGAGTGATAGGTGATTTTGATGAAAGAGTATCTCTTTCTTCTGATAACTTAGCTAAATGAAATAGGTTATTTTAATGGTTTTCCGTCTGAGGCTCATCTTGCTTGTGCAGGAAAGCCACTCGTGGTGCCCAACTTTTTTCAAAACTGTTGTAATCCTTCTCTTTGAGTTTAAAGGGAGGAATTCAAACATAAGAACCCAAGAGACCCAAATACATGCTAAGCATGGCTACAAGCCTAATAGTTTTCACATTAGAAACAAACTATACGTTTATCCCTTCATTGGAGTTTCAGGATCAAAGATCAAAACATGTTATGCAAAAGATTACTAGAGGACTTAGGAACAACATCAAGAAGTAGTTCAAAGGCCTAACAATCAAGACCAATCACCTTTTGGTTTAGAAGCTTCTATCAAGGTATAGCCCCAAAGCTTTTGGGATGCTTCGACATTTCTCGTGATTTTTTTTCTCCAAAAGATGTCAAGCTATAATACTAACAGGGAAAAGAAGGAAGTCAATAATAAACCCTAAAATGACTACATTTACAACCCAACTGCTCTGGGCATTTGCAAGAGCAGTGACCTACAAAACAAGTTAACAATGCTGAGTGAAGCAGATTCTTACAGCTGAAGGAGAGTTAGTTTTTTCACAAAAAGCAAGCGTGCTCCATTCTTATCTCTGCGATTTTCTATATTGTGACCATGTTGCAGAAGGTTTGATCCATGGTTGGATACCAGTGAGGCTGTAAAAGAGTCCTTACCTAGCTTTCCAATACCTATGTAGCTTGCTAGCCAAGTTGTTGAAA
>APFE030457177.1:24474-184127 GCA_000404065.3 Pinus taeda | reverse complement strand
TAAATGAACAATTCTTGGATGATACAAATGAAAAGACCTCCTTTCTATATATAGGAGTCTAAGGGGTCATAACATAACCAGAGCCGACATAACAATAATATGTAAGGGCACAATAATAATAATAGTGGGCTTCTATGGGGCACAATAGTAACAATATGGGCACTACATGGGTACATCAATATAATAAGTGGTTTGTACTAATAACAATAAGGGGTGACACTATGGCCACTACATGGGTACATCAATATAATAAGTGGTTTGTACTAATAACAATAAGGGGTGACACTAGTAGTATAGGGGCCTAACATGCCCTTCTCCTTCCAAAAGTGTTGTCCTCAACGCTTGAGTAGTTCTTGATGCTTCTGTATAAAATTCTTGTCGTCCCATGTGGAATCTTCTGCTGGTAAGTACTTCCACCTGATGAGATACGTTGAAATTGATCGATTTCTTAGCTGCTCCATATGAGGATTCGGTGCATCCTATAACCTGACTCTAGAAGTAGCATCTGCATCTACCAGGCGTGCATTTTGTGATTGTATCCATGCCTGCACTGTGGCATCATTTCGTTTTATAGATGGCCCTGCTGATGAAATTGATTAATGCACCAACACTGGGGTATTTGCAAACAGATTAGAACCTCTTTGATGTAATGCTAGCATCTTGCCATGCAGTAAATTAGCTAAACCATTTAAGTCCTGCTTAGCATGTTCTTGACTACTTGCGACTTGATGTCCCTGCAAAACTCTCAATCCAGCTTGATAGTTGCATAGAGAAGAGCTTACTGTGGTGACTGCAATATTTGTACCAGGAGAACTACACCCGCGTTTTGATGCATCACTTGCTTTTCTGGAAACACCACGCACATCACTATCATTTGTCATATTTTCAGATTTCATTACCTGAAGACTGGCAATGGATCTTGAACCATCAGCCTGCTTTAATGAGGCCCCATGCATGAGTGTGCTATTTCTTGAGACCATTTCAAGTAATCTGGACTGTGTTACTTCTGAACCAAATTTTGTACCTGCAAGGGCTAGGTCACTGGATGTGGTAACAGTTAAACCTGACCTTATGGAGCCTTGTTTTACTTCCGGAGAAGGCAAACTAGCTCTTCCATCACCACTAGAATTTAATGTGCCATGCCCAATCACTTCAGATTGAGGATTACGAATAGATTGGCAATTATCTATCCCTTGACATATTGCAGAATTTGAAACCAACTGTCTTGCTGACAAAGCCGCTGTAGCTGATGTAACAGTCCTGCCTTCAGAAATTAAGTTCTTTGGAAGCCCTTCATCTCTTAGTCTGGGATTATCTTCAGCGTTATTTGATTTAATCTTGGTTTCACCTGGAACAATTGGCGAGGTAGTGGAAGAGGACACTGATGCCACAGATATTCTTTCATGTGACAATAAAGCACGAGGAGGAGCCTCATAATCACCGACCCATCCAGGGCCAAATGAGACACCTGGGGCAGAGCTCTCCTTATCTTCTGAGCTGCAATCTTCCAAGCAACTGGTCCAAGGTTTGCAGCAAACCGAGCACGACTTCTTGCATAAGCATGCTCTGACCAAATTCCAACAGGGATTAGCTGCTTTGACTCCCCATCTAGAATAGTAAGTATTGAGTCATTTCCATTCTCTAGTTGGTTAAATGGCCTATAAGTAGCACGATGGTTTTCTTCCAACTGCAGTGGCCGCCTTCCATTTCTCCAAACCGGTTGCTTAAGAGCAGACACTTAATGTTCTTCTGCTTTCTCATAATTGCTTTCAGCCAAGAATCCCATACCATATAAATTTCCAAATAGATTTCCAGGATTTTCAGCCTTCCATATCTTGGTGCTATCCTTTTTCTTCTTGATATGTCCTTCTATCTCTAGAGTTTTAGGAGTGTTAATTTCTTCCAATCCTTTACAAGATATGGTCGGATTCATTTCTTGACGCTCAATGTGATCTTTCACTTCTTGAACATTTTTCTTCTTGATATGTCCTTCTATCTTGATAGTTTGAGTGGTAGTTTTGACCAATGAATTACAAGACATGGTTGGATTCATTTCTTCTTTCTCGATGTGATCTTTCACTTCTTGCACCTTTTTCTTCTTGATATGTCCTTCTATCTTGAGAGTTTGAGGAGTGGTAATTCTTGCCAATGCTTTACAAGATATGGTCTGATTCCTTTCTTCTTTCTCTGGGATGGGGTCCTGGTGTATATCCTCTTGTTTTGATGGTTCTTGATCCTTTTCTTCCTCCTCTTCATATTCTATGTAAAATAATTTCTTCTCAGCACACTTATGACCTTTAGTGCATTTGCTATCACAATGTAACAAAGACCTTTTTCTCTTTTTTCTTCCAATTGTTGTGGTGTAACCCTTGTAGGTTGTGGAAGGCTAGGAGAAACAACACTTCCATATTCATAGATATGAGGGGTAGAATTCATTGTTGCCATAATTTTACTTTCTAGTATGTCACAAAGCCCTTTTACTCTTTCCAATTGTTGTGGTGTTGCTCTAAAAAAGGTGTTGCTCTTTGTATCCTCATAATGTGCTATCATTTCCTCTGTGAGAATTGACCACGTAACAAGTCGTTTACGAGAACAAAGCCCTTTGCACCATAAAAATTGATCCGGTTCTAAATATGAAGATGAAATACATACCTTTTGTAACAGTGGTACACCATGTAGATCAAAATATTGCTCCATCTTTCGTATCCAATTTACCGGATGCTTTCCATCAAACTTCCTCATCTTGCTTTTTCTTGATTTTAGGAGCTCGATCTTGAAATGACTGTAACTCTGTACTTTCAGATCTTTAAGTTCGGAAACTATGACCTGTAGTAGTCCTCTATGCCCTTTTTCCAATGCCACCAGTTTGACCACAATTGGATTCTCCAATGAAGCGTTATGCCAAATCTCCCACAGTGACCTGATTATAGACTAGTTCATTAGAGCGAACTTCTACGACATGCCACGAGTCACTGTTTCAACCTATGGATCTGAAAAATGGACACAAGAAACTACAGTCTGTTCTATTTCTGTAACTTCTTACGAAATTGCAATCCGATGCTTAGAGAGAAAGTTATGATGATTTTCCCCAAGTCACATGTTTTGAATGTAATTCAGGAGTCTGCAAAAAGACCAACTGCCTTAGATCATATCTCCGCAAATATCACGCCAAAAGCTCTGAAATTCGGACCCAAGTTTCAGCGCGACTTCTTCCCAAATAGGTTTTTTTTGTGACTTCTGAAACATCGCAGAAAAAAATTTATAGCGAAAATTCCACGATGACCTGTTTAGAGCAGCGAAACCCTAGAATCCAAAGCTCTAATACCAAATGTTATGAAACCAACTCAAGAAAAGATAGATCAACGCCTTAGAATTCAGCCTCTTCGAGGGGCCAACCTCTTTACATACATAATGAACAATTTTCGATGAACAAATGAAAAGACCGCCTTTCTATATATAGGAGTCTAAGGGTTCATAACATAATCAGAGCCAACATAACAATAATAATGTAAGGGCACAATAATAACAATAGTGGGCTTGTATGGGGCACAATAGTAACAATATGGGCACTGCATGGGTACATCAATATAATAAGTGGGTTGTACTAATAACAATAAGGGGTTACACTAGTAGTATAGGGCCTAACATAGTTGGCGTCACATGCATGGAATGTGCGTATGATGATTCTTGCTCTCTCTCTGTTATAGTCCTAGTTTGTTTATGAGAAGGGTTCTTAAGTTTCTTCACCCTGAAAATGCTTGATGAATAGTATATGCTTATGTATTAATAAAATTAATAAGGTTTCCCACTAATCTCATGAGATTCACTTGTTGTGTGTTAATCCTTACTTGTTATGAGATTAAAATCAATTAGCTTAGATGTAATGATGATTGACTTTATCTCTATTATTGAATGAAGGATTTCTTATGCACGTTGCATTCGAGTGTAAAGTTAACTCTAGAAGCATGTTGAGTGGGTAATAGTTCTAGGACCCATTCATGGTAGAAATTAGCATGTGACAATTAATCATAAATATATTACCTATGGTAATTTCTTTTTATGAAATGATTGCATCTATTCTAGACTTGATGTGCATGTTAGTATTTCTTTGACCATGCTTAAGAAGTTGGAAAATGACAACTATAGTGTGTTGATGTTAATGCTTATTGTAATTTCTCGTTGAGATCATTATTCTCAAATGGTGATATAACAGTGTTAACATAGTTGTTGCATCTAACATCAAGTGGTAACTCTCGTGCATGTGGGACACTGAGGGAGTCATGTTTCTAATTGCAAAAGTGGAGGAATTGCTTCTGATGAGGGTGGTTTAATTAGTTAGTTATGTATGTTAAACCAAGGGTTGGTTATAACACTTTGATTATGCTTAATTATATTAATGATGAATGGTGAGTGATGGACATAGTAAACATAAGATAATACTCCATTAATATCGGTGTAGATTAACGAGAAGATTATATAGGTTGCATGCCATGATTATTGCTTCACACTCATTGACGGTTCTCATATATAAGTTGTTTATATGAATCTAAGGTTTACCATTATGGATTTGATAAAGCATAAAAGAATGATGTGATATTAATATATTGTATAAACCATTAATAAATGAGGCAATGGTTAGATCTTAGCAAGTGAATAATGATAAAACCTACATAAATGTAATCCTAATTAGCTATTATTCGAGGGTAGACCAAAGAGGTTTGTTACAAATGGTATCAGAGCACCAAGTTCAAGCCTTGTAGCTTACTTACTCATCTACCTCCATAAAGTTTCGTTGGTACATTTAATTATAAAATTCGTATGGAAACAATAACCCCAAAATTTATCTCGAAATTTAAGCATATAAAATTTATAATAAATTCTCTCAAACCAAGGGAATTTAAGATTTTTTCAAAAGAGAATCCAAACATAAAGAGGGTTGCTGAAGGATCAATAATATATTTCAATGAAGGTTTTGTTTTTATAAAATTTTGATTGATTAAATCAGGAGCTAAATAAATTCACTCTTTTGGACCAAACTTTTATTTTAATAACTTAGGCCGAACCTCCCTCACCAACATGTTCTACAGCCACACTAAAATAAGCACACCTAGAACCTAAACCCATAATTTATGTTAAAGATCATTTACATGCAAACTTGTACGGTACATAATTATAGTACCTTAAACGTATGCTAAAACCAATATGTAATGCATTTAAAATGTTCATAGTCATTCACAATTTTAAAAGTGTGATTTCACCCAACTACATTCTACTTCTATGGTTGTTTTCCATTTGGTTCAAGTTGAAACTGAGTAATTGTCGAACCCTTCACTGTGTAAAAAAGAAAAAGAAAGAGATCAACAACATTTCAATTGGTTGAATAAAACGGTATTGGTCTGAAGGAATTAGTATGAAGGAATTAATATAATTGTTAAAATGGGGGATAGACGAGGGTAAGTCACCCAAACACTCGGTAGAACCCTTCCTCATGCAAATGTTATCATTGACTTCTAGTAATTTGTTAACAAGTCATTCCAAAATATTGACTACTCTGAGTAAGCGGTTTAGGGTGGAAATTGGATGTTTTTACTTTTTCCTCCTCTCTCATTGCATTCCTTGGGCAAAGCAAACGAACTATCTCTACCTTCATGAAGAGGATGATCACTGCCTTATCAAAAATCTAGAGGCTTAGTACATGATAAATTCTGTGCACGTTGTGATTTTGGTGAGTGAGACAAATTGCAGCTTCAGTGCTTGTTATGAAAACTACCAAATGATGGAAAACGATCTGTTTAATTAAGTTAATTAATCATTTCATGGTCACAACATGTATCATGGGCATGGGCTTCGCTAGTTGAGAAATATCATACCACTTGGGTTCATATTGAGGGATATATATGGAGTAAAAAATGATATAATATATTAAGCATATAATAGGGGTTAAAGGGTTTTTATATTGGGAGGTATAGGGGTATAAAAAATGTTAATGAAAAATTGGATACCTACAATATCTAGTGAAACTAGAAGTCTTTTAAATTGGGAAGGCTTATTGGGTTCATATTGGTAGGCGGTTAGATAATGTGAATTTTAGAGTTATTTTCGACTATATAGTCAAATTAAGGGTATTGTTTAATATGCCATGAATGCACGTGCTATGTGAAAGGTTCATTGAGTGAATCACCCATGATCATGGGGTGTACCTCCCTTAGAGTTTGGCATTTGAGTTCTGGTTTTTCGTTCTTAATAAGTCATGCACCATCATTTCTATGATAGACTCGAATGTACGCATAGTAATAGCTGCGATTAGGAAATAAAACCATTAACCAAGGATGATGACCCATTCCAAGAATGAATGCTTTTATATATCAACTAGGATCCTTCAATGGTTAATAAAGTATGCGAGTTGGCTGGTGGTAGGGTTCCATAATCAATAGCATTGTTTACTTAGAGAGATGAAGGATATAGGTAGCGATGTTTCCGTGTTAGGATTGAGGAAAAACTAGAGCTTGTGGATCCGAAAGTTAATCATGTTGTTTCTTTGGTGAGACTATTGTTCTTTATATTTCTTTTCAGCCTATTTCACCATTGGTTCGGACGTTTAAAGGAGGGATGGAAATTGGCCACAAAGTTAATGATATCATTCCAGAAAATATCGTAGAAACAACGAGAGTGGTTTTTTTCTAGGGTGATTGAAAGTGTTATCATTCAAAATGAACTTCAAGGCTAAAAAGAGGCAATTCAGAGGTAACCATAGACCAAGCTTTCAATCTAGCATCTAGCCCTACCAGACCAGAGAGGGCTCTCTCTTTTCCAACAAGATGTGGCTGCAATGAATGAAATTTTAGGCTAGTAGTTTATGCACTCAAACATGGGGCAAAGCAAGTGCAATGTTAAGCCAGATAAAGATTGTGAATGTGAGAAGAATAGGGGGGAAGCTTGCTACCCTGCACGCATCGAACAAGCGATGGATCTGCAGTAGCAACTTTAGACTAAGAAGAAACACAAGGTTGCTCAACAGAGCATCTAGCAAAGGATGAATTCTGCAAACACAACCATTACATCTAACAACAAAATAATCATGAAAGGAGGATCGTTATAGATGAATTCCTAACCTATCTCTTAGATAATGTTGTAACAAGGTAGAAAAACATAATGTGTAAGTGAATTTATGAGAAAAACTTATTGGACATTTAAGCATTGTGATGAATCCTAGGTCCAAAGGGCAAAAAACTGCTTTATTAAAATGATATTCAGGAAAACTTTACATAGTGCCAAGTAGCCTCTCTGTTGCCAATATCCAACCTCTAAATCTTCAAAAATACTCTATATATACTCTATTACATATTAATTATAAATTCCTAAACATAGGAATCAAAATAATTAAAACAAAAATCAAAATAAAATATTTTCTATGGTCAAATTACATAAATTAAATTATAAAAAAATTACCTAATTAAATCTCATAAAAAAAAGGAACAATCAATTCACTACCACAAGGTGAATTGCCAAAGTTTGTTTTAGAACCATCGCTAGAAATTTGGGATAATCTCGGATACTGATCAAATCATCCTCCACTTGTGCCCTATAGATGCCTTGGATTCCTGAAATATTTTCCTTGTTCGTTGAATGTTTTGAATACAGCCACCTCTCCTTTAAAAACTCAATGTTGTTGATTTCATAGCTAGAATACTTGCCATCCATTCCTAGAAAATATGAACATCTGAGAGGAGATGTGAAGTCAACTCTAAGAAGGGCAACATTAGCTTAGTTAGTCTCTCTTGGTACATAAGGCCTATTGGTCTCATCGAGATAATTCTACTCTTAAACACATTCTGTTGTTCTCTGACAGTGTAAATATTCAAGCCTTGGATCTACCCCATGATAATCAGAATCAGATAACAACTTGTTCCTCATAGGCAATGGATCAGTAGGAGGCAGGGCCTACCTCTGGTACGCAGAAGTATTTGTATTTGATGCTTGCAAACCATAAGCATCAAGCAATGGTGCACGCTGAGGAAATACTATGTCAGGTCGATATAATGGAACTAGGGGAACCTGATCAACAAATGGTACACATGTTGTTGCAGCGTATGGAGATTTCTTATATCCTTTTCCATAACATGCTTGAATGCTCCACCAAATCCTAGCCAAACAGGAAGATGAAATCAAGTTTTTGTCCAAGAAAATACCCATGGGATGGCACGGAGTGACTCAATTCCTCCACTTGGCTTCCTTTTTGAGGGGTGACTCCTGATGTTCATTTGACCATACTCGAATTCTATTGTTGCGGAACAAACATATTCAACGAATCTTGGGTTCTGGAAAACAATTGATCAGTACTCTTGTGTAGCAACAACAACCATTTCATCCATCAATGCACACTAGTCAGGCTAATTGGAGGCCGCATTCCATGCTCCGGAGTGGCAACAATAAACTATTGGAGAGTTCTAAAACACCAATGTTCTTCACCAAAAGACTGTTCTATAACTTCCCTTTGAATAATGACCCAAAAAGAACCATGAATTGTATGTGGAGGTTGTGACAATATGGCCAGATGGGTTGGGAGTTCCCCCCTTCCTATAGTTCCTCCATGACCATGGAACATTGTCAACTTAACACCAAATTCTTTAGAAAAATTTATAAGGTCCTGCTTTTCTTTGTACAAATCCGAAGCTACACTTAGCCTACCAGCATCCTATCCAAAATCCGAGTAACCAATCATGACTTCGTGCTTTCCATCAATTTTGTTTATGTACCAGTTTATTGAAAACAATCTAGCCAAAGCAGCAGGAGGAGCCTCTAGATTTGCAAGTTTCTCAAATAATGGTACAACACCTAATGGCCTTTTTACATGGCATTCCCAATGTCATAACTCAACTACTAAAACATCTGATGTTGTAGTTGCCATCGAAATAATGTAAGCTCCAAAGTTGTTAGTAGGAAGCTCAGATATCACATGAAATGTGTCTAGAACATCTCGAACCTCATTTGTTTTTGGGAGATATGGCCCAAACAAGGACGTTTCCCTTGTATTTCTGACAAAATCCATGCTTGTCATTGTTCATCTGACCACTCTTTGTAGGATTTTCCATCTTTGATCCAGGTGAAAACTAGTAGCTACAACTCAAGAAAATGCCATTCCTTTTTCTTTTTGCAGCACCATCTTCCATCTCTCCAAGGCTCTAAGAAAACATGCTTTGGAACTTTCTCCATGTGCAGACTCAATTCTAGGCACTTTTAGAATATCTTATAAGATGGCTCTATGAGCAGCACCATAGTCCAGAGGCACAGCGCCACGTCCATGAGTGCAGCGCCACACTCCATATTTGCTTGGCTATCAATCTTTTGACTTGGTTTCAATGTTTTTACTTGTGTGTGTTGTGGATGCAAGGGTGCTAATAATTGGAGCTGAGCTCGGCCTTCATTCTGATCGTAAGAATGACAAAACAAACAAGAATCCTTGGAACCAATTGGCAAGTTTCAATACCTGCAAGTTTTCTTCTTTCTTTTGTTGCTTCCACTTTATTTAGCTCTTATATTCTCTGAATGTGCATCTCTCTAGCATTTTGTGCGCTCACTGTTTCTTGACATGCTTGGTTGTACATCTCATGAAGTTGTTTCAGTTGAAGATCCAACTTTTCTAGTTCATTTTCAAGTTGTGACTTCATAGACGTGCTTAGTAGTGGATGATATGCTTGAATAATTAACAAATGATGGAGATAGCTCATCACTGCCCTTACTAGTCATTCTGATTCCCATTTCACTCTTGATATTCTTAAAATCAAGAAGCGTGGTTGATTTCCGAACTAGAGGATCTTCCTCTTCTTGAAAATTGCAATTCCTCGAGATAATTTAGTTGTTGGCCCTACTTAACTCTAAAGAAGCAGCTAATTTCACCAAAGAGAGTTTTCCTTTTGATATAACATATATAGTACAAAAACTTGGAACAATCTTTGCCACCCTTTCTGGTACATCAGAGACATTGACCCTCCTACAAAACAATCTATTTGACAAATATTATAAGCTCAAGGAACAATCATGAAGATAATGTTAGGATGAATGAAGACAACTTAGCTCACAAACATTGGCTCAAAATATCCATGTCTTCCTCACAGCAAAGTGATTACTTGTAGAAAGGACCCCAATGAAAACATTTATCAGACCCTCTGGCAAAGGAGGAACTTTTTATTTATTTGACATGTTAAGTATTCTTTGAATTGAAAAGCTTGGAGGAGATGTAAGTAAGGATGACAACATAAATTGAATGAACATATATAAATATTCAAGTAATTACTCTCTAGGACCATGAGACCAGTAGCTGTAAACTTTTCATGAGCAATATCATTGTCAACAATGTATAGTGCCCTCTGCACAGGATATCTCTTTCAGTGAAAGTAGAGAAACGAGCTCACCATATGTTGAGATGAGGATTAGCAACACATTGATAGACCTCAAATGTTATGCTCTTTTCTTCTCTATCCCAATCTAGCCACAAGACTAGCCACTAACATCTCCTAGCTTCCTCTGGATCGTTCAATACCTGAACTTCTGCATGGGAGGCCTTTCAGTCAACCATTCATTCGCTCATATATTTTAATCTGGGAACCAGTTTTGGGAGTGTGACATTGGAAGACTCTTTCTGAGCTACTTCTCATGGGCACACTTATGACATGTTTTATCCTGAAGATCATGTGCAAAACATCTAACCAAACCAAACCTAGTAAGAGCATGTTGATCCCTGGTGATAGGTTGTGAAGACTGGAACTAACATCGGCCTTATTGGGGATGGCAACTCCTTGGAGGTGCCAAGAACCATAGATCTCTGGGAACTTGATTAGTGCCCCATTCATTGGCCAATATAGTCAAATAGCTACAAACCAAAAACAACTTATACTAATTCATGAAACCCTACAACATGTACATAAACAAATACCAAAATCTGAAATGCCACTTCAAGCAGGTTATTTATGCACAAATCTAACCTACTCTGATGCAAAATCAATAGATCAAGTGATATTGTAATGCCATGTCAACCAATCAAGTAACTATGACAAGGATTCTTCCTAAAAGTGCTTCTACGAAGACACAAATGTAAATGCTGACAGCCATACATGCACATTACAAGTCTGGTTGTGTAAAAGACAATCTAATATATCATTCAAAATAAATTTTTTTTCCATGTAAGCTGCAATAGGATCAAAAAAGCCACACTCTGTTTGCTACCCCAACTCCTCAATACATGCTTCCAGCTGCAAACTATCAATGCAAATATCCATAGGCAGCCTTACCTTCTCTTCCTTCTGTTGAAAAAGGTCCCCAAACAATGGGAATCTACTGTCCAGATCATGGACTATATTTGGGTCTCCAATTCAGTTATATATCCATCAATTTTGATGGCAAACTCTTGCAAAAAATTGAGCTTAACTTCATGGATACATTGACAAGACTTTAAATAAGAAGAAAGAGAATAAGCAAAGTTCTCATCTACCTCATCATCTATGCATATATCTTGCCATTCTCTAAAACCTTGAATAGAGGCCACCTCTATTTAGAATTCTTCCTCTTTCTCAGTTCAGGAAAAATATGCCAAAAATTTGTAAAGGACTTAATAGATCTGATAGGAAAACCTTCAATCCATCTTCTACGTTTGCCTTGAAATGAATCAAATAACAATCTAATGAAGACGTCCTCCTTTTTAACTCTAAGAATTTCCACAAATGCTTTAAAATTTTCTATATGTTCCAAAGTCAAAGTCAGATCTTCCCCATTGAATTTAGGGCCATTAGTCAAAATGTATGCATCCTTTGGTAATCTATTAGGAAAACTAGGAAGATTAGAAAAATAGATACATGAATACCTTGATCAAATAGAAGCAACATCTCAGTCCTTCATTTAGCTAGTGGAGCCACCATCAATACTTTGAAACTCAGGATTTCGAACAGTGGAGCAGCCAAGTGGATATTTCAACCATCACATGTGTTTGATCACTGCCCACCATCAGCAACCAGATCTGCAACTTGAATGATCTTTCCCGAAGAAGATCTAGTACCTCATCCCCGGCAATGGTGCTAATATGTTATCACTCAGAATGAACCTCAAGGATGAAAAGAGGCAATCCTAAGGTAACCATAGACCAAGCTTTCGATCTGGCATCTAACACTACCAGACTAGAGAGGGTTCTCTCTTTACCAACAAAATGTTGCTACAATGAATGAAATTTTAGGATAGCTATGGAGCATGGGAATTTTTTTGAAAGGTTTTGGGTTGAAATAGGAAGAGAAAGGACGATTGGGCTATGGAGTAGATGCCACTTTTTGCTGGCAAACTTGGGGCAAAGTAAGTGCCATGTTTAGTGAGATAAAGATTGCTAATGTGAGAAGAATAGGGGAGAAAGCATGCTGCCCTACAGGCATCAAACAAGAGATGTATCTATAGTAGCAACTTTAGATGAACAACAAACACCAGGTTGCTCAACAGAGCATCTAGCAAAGGATGAATTATGCAAAGACAACCATTACATCTAACAACAAAATCATCATGAAAGGAGCATAGTTATAGATGAATTCCTAACATATCTCTTAGATAATGTTGTAACAAGGTAAAAAAACATAATGTGTAAATGAATTTATGAGAAAAATATACTGGACATTTAAGGACCATGATGAATCCGAGGCCCAAAGGGAAAAAAACTGCTTTATTAAAATGATATTGAAGAAAACTTTACACAGTGCCAAGAAGCCTCGCTCCAAAATTGAACCTCTACATCTTCAAAAATCACTTTATATATACATTGTTACATATTAATTATAAATTCCTAAACATAAGAATCAAAGTAATTAAGACAAAAATAAAAATAAAGTATTTGCTTCTTTCAAATTACATAAGTTAAATTATAACAAAATAACCTAATTAAATCTCATAAAAAAAGGAAAAATTGATTTGCTGCCACAAGTCGAATTGCCAAAGTTTGTTTTGGAACCATCCCTGGAAATCTGGGATAATCTGGGATACTAATCAAATAATCCTCCACCTATGCCCTGTAGATGATTTGGATTCCTGAAATATTTTCCATTTGTTCATTGAATGTTTTGAATACTTCCACCTCTCCTTCAAAAACTCAATGTTGTTGATTTCATAGCTAAAATACTTGCCATTGATTCCTAGAAAATATGAACGTCCAATAGGAGATGTGAAGTTATCTCTACGAAGGGCAGCATCAGTGTAGTCATTCTCACTTGTCACATCAGTCCTACTAGTCTCATTGAGATAGTTCTACTCTAAAGCACGTTCTCTTGTTCTATGACGGTGTAAATATTCAAGCCCTGGATCTACCCCACGATAATCAATATCAGATAACAACTCGTTCCTCATAGGAAATGGATTAGCAGGAAGCAGGGCCTGCCTCTGATACACAGAAGTATATGGATCTATTGCTTGCAAAGCATAAGCATCAAGCAATGGTGCATGCTGAGGCAATACTGTGTCATGTCGATATAATGGAACTAGGGGAACCTGATCAACAAATGGTACACATGTTGCTACAACGTATGGATATTTCTTATATCCTTTTCCATAACATGCTTGAATACTCCACCAAATCCTATCCAAATAGGAAGATGAAATTGAGTACGTGTCCAAGCAAATATCCATGGGATGGCACAAAGTGTCCCAATTCCTCCACTTTGCTTCCTTTTTGAGGGGCGACTCCTGATGTTCATTTGACCATACTCCAATTCTGGTGTTGAGAAATAAACATATTCAACGAATCTTGGGTTCTGGAAAACAATTGATCAGTACTCCTGTGTAGCAACAACAACCATTTCATCCACCAGTGCATTCCAATCAAGCTTTGGTGCAACTGGAGGCCACATCCCATGCACCAGAGTGGAAACAGTAAATCATTGGAGAGTTATGAAGCATTAATGCTCCTCACCAAAATACTGTTCTATAACTTCCCCTTGAATAATGACCCAAAACAATCCATGAATTGTATATGGAGGTTGTGAAAATATCGCAAAATGGGTTGGGCCTTACCACCTCCCTACAGTTCCTCCACGACCATAGAACATTGTCAACTTAACACCAAATTCTTTAGTAACCTTTATAAGGACCTCCTGTGCTTTTTACAAAGCCCATGCTGCACTTAGCCTAACAGCGTCCTTTCCAGAATCAGAGTAACCAATCATGACTTCTTGCTTTCCATCAATTATGTCTTTGTACCAGTTTATTGAAAACAATCTAGACAAAGCAACAACAATCTAGACAAAGCAACAGGAGCAACCTCGAGATCTACAAGTTTCTCAAATAATGGTACAACATGTAAGGACCATTTTACATGGCATTCCTATTGTAAAAACTCAACTACTAAAACATCTGATGCTATAGTTGCCATCAAAATAATGTAACCTGCAAATTTGTCAGCAATAAGCTCATATATCACATGAAATGTGTCTAGAACATCTCCAACCTCATTTGTTTTTAGGAGATCTAGCCCGAACAAGGGACGTTTCCCTTGTAGTTCTGACAAAATCCATGCTTTTCGTTGTTCCTCTAACCACTCTTTGTAGGATCTACCATATTTAATCCATGTGAAAACTATCAGCTACCACTCAAGAAAAGCCCATTCCTTGTTCTTTTTGCAGCACCATCTTCCATGTCTCCAAGACTCTAAGCAAACATGCTTTGGAATTTTATCCATGTTCAGACTCATTTCTGGGCACTTTCATAATTTTTTATAGGATGGCTCTATGGGTAGTGCCATAGTCTAGAAGCGCAGTGCCACAGTGAGGAGCACAACACCACACTCCAGATTGGCTTGGTTGTCAATCTTTTGACTTGCTTTCAATGTTTTTACTTGTGTGTGTTGTGGATGCAGGGGCGCTGATATTTGGAGCTCAGTTGGGCCTTTGTTCTCATCTTAAGCATGACAAAACAAACAAGAATCCTTGGAACCAATACGCAAGATTCAATGCCTGCAATTTTTCTTCTTTCTTTTGTTGCTTAAACTTTCTTTAGCTCTTATATTCTTTGAATGTGCATCTCTCTGATGCCTGCAATTTTTCTTCTTTATTTTGTTACTTCCACTTTCTTTAGCTCTTATATTATCTGAATGTGCATCTCTCTGGCATTTTGTGCACTGATTGTTTCTTCACATGCTTGGTTGTACATCTCATGAAGCCATTTCAGTTCAAGCTCCAACCATTCAGCTCATTTTCAAGCTGTGACTTCATAGACATGCTTGGCAGTTGCGGATATGCCTGAATAGTTAATAAATGATGGAGATCACTCATCACTATCCTCACTAGTCATCTTGATTCCCATCTCACTCTTGATATTCTTAAAATCAATAGGCGTGTTTGATTTCCCAACTAGAGGATCTGCCTCTTCTTGAAAATTGCAAGTCCTACAGATAATTTCGTTGTTGGCCCTGCTTGACTCTAAAGAAGCAGCGGATTTCACCGAAGAGATTTTTCCTTTTGATATAACATATACATTACAAAAACTTGGAACAATATTTGCCACCCTTGTTGGTACATCAGGGACAACGACCTTCCTACAAAACAATATATTTGACAAATATTATAAGCTCAGGGAACGATCATGAAGATAATATTAGAACGAATAAAGATAGCTTGGCTCACAAACGTTGGCTCAAAATATCCATGTCTTCCTCATAGCAAAGTGATTACTTGCATAAAGGACCCCAATGAGAAGATCTATCAGACCCTCTTGCAAAGGAGGAGCTTTTTACTTATTTGACATGTCACGTATTCTTTGAATTGAAAAGATTGGAGGAGATGTAAGTAAGGATGACAACAAACACTAAATGAACATATATAAATCTTGAAGTAGTTCCTCTCTAGGACCATGAGACTAGCATCTATAAACTTTTCACTAGCAATATCCCTGTCAACAATGTACAGTGCCCTCTACACAGGATATCTTTTTCAATCAAAGTAGAGAAACGAGCTCACCATATGTTTAGATGAAGATTAGCAGCACAATAATAGACCTCAAATGCTATTTTCTTTTCTTCTCTATCACAATCTACCCACAAGACTAGCCACTAACATCTCCTAGCTTCCTCTCGATCATTCAATACATGAATTACTGCACAGGAGGCCTTTAAGTCAACCATTTTCAATCATATCTTCTGATCCTGGAACCAGTTTTGGGAGTGCAGCATACTGTTGGAAAACTCTTTCCAAGCTACTTTTGATGGAAACACTTATGACATGTTTTATGCTGAATATCATGTGAAAAATATCTAACCAAACCAAACCTAATAAGAGCTCATGTTGATCCCAGGTGACAGGCTGCAAAGACTGGAACTAATGGAAAGTACTGAACTAATGGATAACAGTAGATTATAAAGATTATCTACAATTTGTGTCTAATAGCCATCGATCCATGTAGATGTAGGAATGATGGCCTTTATTCTAATTTTTTGAGGAAGGGATGGAAAAAGCCGCAAGATTTCTAATTATGCTAATGAAATATGAAAAGGATGCAGGAAGAAACACTATTGCCATAACTTCAGCACCCCCAAATCTTTCCTTCACTTGTTATATCTTGTAGAAACACCACCATAAAATCTCCAGACCGATGTTCCCTTTTAAAATACTGCTTTGAGTGTCTACTTTATCACAAAAATGAAGTAGAAAAGAGGGATCACAGAAACCGGTAACGTTGTTTCCTAGATTTCCTAGAATAACCTATCCGCTAGGTGAAGAGGATAGGATGAGATGACGATCCATAAAACATTATCTTACCCCAGCGATAACCATGAGCAGGACATGATAAAGTCAGAAAGAAAAAAATAATGGTTATCCCCACTATATCCATAGAGGTTACACCACATTAAATAAACGAACTTGGTCTTGAATAAATTACCTTTCACTATAGCGGAAAGTGCCAAAACCAAGATCTGTAGTGGTTTACGCGTGTCGAAATCGAGTTTTGTAGTGGGTTAAAGGGCTATAAGTAGTAGCGTGCTCCAAAAATGAGTGAGCAAGCTCAGTCTCGGTAGACCCTGTTATACTCTGCGAATAGCATAGGTAAGCATTTTTTTAGATCGGTCTTTTTGGTTTCTCTTGAGCAAGCTTGATATTTATGTATCCATGGACAATGAGTTGAGAAAAAAAACTATCCTAAAATCATGGGTTGTGCCATATTTGACATCGTCTGAAAACCCTCCACACCACGAGAAATTTTTTGGGCGCTGCGTATACAAGGGTAAATGCACACTACGTGCTTTGACAGAGTGAGTTTAGCATAACTCATAATAGATTCTATGGAATGGCAGTCATCCTTCTCTAAAGTATCTTAATAATACCCCGTGGTTTATGAAAAATAGTTACAGGACTATCAAAGGTCTTCCTAAATTTCTTCGCTTATGTACTCATATAAATATAATTTTATTTATTTTCTTTAGAATATAAATACCGAATAAAAAGGGATCAGTTTATTATCATTTCCAATATTGACTCCAATTAATAATCTGGATCCATATTTTAATGTTGTCAGATATTTTTTTTTGATGACTCCCTTAACTTTGAGCCATGAAACTGCAACATTGAATAAGTAAATATGAACTTGATATTCGAACAATTTTCTTTTTAAGATTATCACAAGTAAAGATCATGATTTTGTGTAAATACGTTATTGGATGAAAAAAATCGTGTATATTAAGAGTATATTAAGTGGGTAAGTAAATAACATGAAATGCAGCTTATAAAAGTGGTTTCATGTAATATAAATAAAATGACACACATAATTTGATTTGCAGAAGCTCGAGAGTGCTAAGCCTCCAATGGAATTGGAGAGGGGAAAGAGGTAAATGAGTAGAGGAGTATATGCATATTTAACTCATCAAATACTAGTATGTGCAGCACTGCTTCAATTTAGTGTATGTATTATATATTGGTTGAATTATTGTAATTAGTTATGTTAAAGAGGGTGTAAAGACATTGTCTATATAACACAACATAGTAGTGTAGTGATTATATATAGATTATATCAATAAAAAGTTGTATAAATAAGCAGGTATAGTTGAAGGAGTCACGAATTGAATTAGGCCAAAAAGAAAAAGAAAAAGAAATGAAAATCTATAGAGATAAGCAAAGGAGAGCTAATAAAGTTTGAATAATTAACTTGCAAGAGGGGGAGAGAGAATCCTTGGAAATCCATGTTGTAATGAAAGGTAAAATTTTAAATAATGATTGATAATATGGTCATTACAGTAAAATGAAGAATTGTTGAGTTATGAAATGGTAAAGATTCCCATGAATAATGTTAAAGATTATGAAATGGCATAATTATTTTCAATGTAATTTGCCTATATATAATGCATTTTGGAGAATGATTTGTCCTTAAAAAAAAATGATTAAGGGGAATCTATTTTCACATGTTATTATGCATTGGATATGGATACTATTGGTATTGTGTACCAGAAATAAACCAATATAATTAATAAGAAGTAGGTCCTAATGCTCTTGATTGATGGAAGAGAGATCATGTTAGATTTATAAGTATCTCTTAAGAGTATGAAACTATGCAACTTAAGAGCCTACCTTAATAATGCTTTTGATTGATGGAAGAGAGATCATGTTAGATTTATAAGTATCTCCTTAAGAGTATGAAACTGTGCAACTTAAGAGCCTACCTTAATATATATATCTGATATAGATAAGTTTCGAGGGGAAATATATAACCAATATGAACCCTTCCAAATTGGAAAAGAAATTGAGACATGACGAACATACTTCTTAGTAAGGAAAATAAATTAAGTTTAAATTGTAATGGGGAGTAAAAGAAAAATGGTAAAATTGTTGTTTAGATGCATGGCTAAATAAATCAACTAATGCTTGAAAGGAGGATTGTATAATAGAGAGTCCAGAATTGTATCATTTTTTTATTGTTATGTAATGATACATATACCCATGCATTGTTAGGAATTGTATGTGTTACCATAGTCTGGACAAGTGGTCATTCAGATAAACATGTTTTGAAAAATATCATGCTTAATATCCATGCATAGTAAAGAGTCATATGAATCTTCCATGTAAGCACTTCGTGATGAATTCTAGTATTCATAGCCTCTTACATGTTGAAAGAAAGTAAAATTTATTGCTCAAAAATCATTAAGATGTTGGTTACCCCAATGCCTATTAAGGGGGAGTATGTTGTAGAAGGAAAGAACGTGATTGACCTAATGCTTATATTGGTAAAGTAGGGTGGAGTTGTCGTTGTGTTGTGATAGACTATATGTTTTGTTGCTTAGATGTTGGCTTAGTTGTGTTGAGTAAATATTTGTGGTTTGTGACTTGTAGAATCAATGTTATACTACTATCAATGCTTGCAAATATGCATAACATGTAGAAATTTGGTTTTTCCTCCATGATGGGGATTTGAGTTGGTTGAACTATATTGAAGTTATATTTTGTTAGCATACATGCTTGGGTTGTTATGTGCCAATAGTAAATATGCGAAGTATGCATGAATATGTTAAGAGTTCGGCTCGACAAGGAAATTGAAGGTTATTAATCTTACTAACACGAAAAATATTATAACTAAAGTTGTTATAGCATGAAATAAGGAGAAAAACCCTTAAGAGTTATGTAGTTTGATTTTGTTTAATATTAATAACAAGTGATGCATATGAGAGGAAGATACAGTTACTTGCGTGGCACACTTACATACATTGCCTTCATGAATGCAAGAATCACAATTCTCATAAAATTAGACTATGTTTTTGGTGAGAGATTAAAATATGGTCATCATGCTATAAAAACAACTTATATATGGTATAATTGCTATGAAATAATTATACCAAGCTAAACTATGGTGAAAACATGTTATAGTATAGTACTAAATAACCTGTACAATTGTCTTTCAAATTAATCCTTTGATTAATTCATCTACATACATTGTGATTTGTTCTTCTGATGGAAGAAAGTATGGTTAAGGGAAAATTTAACTTAAACATATTTCCAAGACATATGCATCTTTCTATGGATATTCATGATAGAGCCTATAGGTGCAATCCATAGTAATTGATGAATTAGAACAAATGATATGGACCACTTGGTCAATTAAATGATATCTAACAATCTATTTAAATAGATTGATATCATAATTTGTACCAAGAAATTTTGAGAGGTTCTCTTATTGGATTGCAGTGATAATGTGTCTAGACAACATAGGAAAGGAATTCATAAAATAGATAACTCATCATTTGGTTAAGGGTGATTTAATGATAAAAAGGAGCTAACATGAAACTACCCTAAGATCATAAACACTTACAGCTAAAAGGGGTGTAGAATTGAAAGTAGTAAAAAAACTTCCAAGTATAACTACACTAAATTGTCCATGCCCCACAAGTTGTTGGGGCATACAAAGGGAAATAGTAAATCATATGGGATGAATTATGATTTGATAATTTGTGAGAAAATAGTCTACCTTAGGACATTGAGCAGAAGGTATGATGAAATCTAAGAATGATCTACACTTGAGAAAACTTACTTTGATTACAGAAATGAACCATACTCATACAAATTTCTTGTCAACTCAAAAGAGTTGTTTTTAATTTCTATAAAAGATAGAAAAGAATGTTTGGTATGATATTAACATGGTAGGAAAATATGTGGACAAAGTGTTGTCATGTAGGTGATACCATGCGAATGGTATGATGGGTAGTAGCAGAGATGGTACTATGTACAACAATACATAAGGTACCCATATGACTACCTTTATTACATGATTGAAATATGAGATGCATATCCGTGTATATAATACACATTTGTGCAGATATGTATGAAGACACTAGATAGATGTCTACCAAGACAACTCACTTGGAGGTTACACAAAAAAAGGAAAGTAAGATTGGCATAACTAACCATGGTTAATTGCAGTTTGGCATACATAAAATCATGATGAATATATATTATGGATATATATTGTTATGTGAACTAATATTTTATTACCTTGCAAGCATATTAATGTGGAAAATATGCTAATTGATTTATTGTATGCAGAGAGACTGCAAGAATGAGGTGTTCGACAAGAATATAAAGGCTTGAAAGAATGCAAGAAGAGAACATGAATTCTTCACATAAAATAAATGATAAGAAATAAATTATTTAAAAATATTAAGTAGTAGATCATGACAGTTAAAATTATGCATCTATAAATTCTCACAAATGGTTTGAACAATGTTACAAGTAGCTATGAAATGAGGAGCACTCTTGGTGGAAAATGTAGCTATGGAAGAGAAGCACTCCTTGTGACTTATGTACATTGGAAAATAATTACATCATATGGCAGAGCCATGAGAGCTGTTGATTCAAGAACAAGCTATCTGTGAAATAGGACATGATGCAGTGATACACCAAGGATGGTGTAAAATTTAAAATGGGGAGTATGTAGAACCCATCCTTTGTGTAGTAAATTATTGTAAACCTAAGCTGAAGTTAAAGCTAGGTGTGATATCCTCCCTTGTGTGCTAAATTACTGTAAACCTAAGCTGAGTCAAAGTTAGGTGTCATACCAAGAGAGAGGAGATTCTTCCCAATCCCATGAGGAATGGGATAGAAATGAATATTTCATGATAAAGCTTCTAGATGTGATTCTACATAAGCTTGGATGGATTGGAGATCCACTGTATGGATGGGAGATAAAGATCCATCTCACATAAAAGCTTTGTGGGAGATAAAGCTTTTATGAGAAAAGCCTCATAGGAGATTAATACGATCTTTTCCATAAAATACATAGGCAAATGGAAATATGCATAAAAGTGGAACGCTGCTAATGGTAACTAAATCATGAAAGAGGGTATTAAATACCGAGTGCATTGATCAATTGAGGACAATTGATCCTTGGTAGGATATTCAGCTCGGGTGGAATCAGAGGTGATTCATGGTTGGGTGGTGGTGCTTCTCCCTCCAAGTGAGGTTTAGTTGGCATCACATGCGTGGAATGTGTGTATGATGATTCTTACTCTCTCTCCGTTATAGTCCTATTTTTTTATGAGAAGAATTTTTAAGTTTCTTCACTCTTAGAATGCTAGATGAATAGTATATGCTTAGGTATTAATAGATTTAATAAGCTTTCCCTTTAATCTCATGAGATTCACTTGTTTTGCATTGATCCTTACTTGTTATGAGATTAAAATTGATCAGCTTAGATATAATGATGATTTAATTTATCTCTATTATGGAATGATGGACTTCTTATGCGAGTTGCATTCTAATGTAAATTTAACTATAGAAGCATGTTCAGTGGGTAACAATTCTACGACCCATTCATCGTAGAAATTGGCATGTGATAATTAGGCGTAAATAAATTACCCATGGTAATGTTTTCTTATGAAATGATTACATGTATTGTGGGCTTGATGTGCATGTTAGTATTTCTTTCACCATGCTCAAGAAGTTGGAAAATGATAACTATAGTGCGTTGATGTTAATGATTTATGTAATGTCCCCTTGAGATCATTATTCTAAAATGATCATACAACAATGTTAAGATAGTTGTTGCATCTAACATCAATTCATAACTTTGGTGCACGTTGGACACACACGGAATCATTTTTCTAATTGCACAAGTAGAGGAATTGCTTCTGATAAGGGTAGTCTAATTAGTTAGTTATGAATGTTGAACCAAGGATTGGTGAGAACACCTTGATTATAATTAATTATATTAATGGTGGATGGCCAATGCTGGCCATAGTAAACGTAAAATAATACTCCATCAATACCGATGTAGATTAACCAGAGGATTATATAGGTTGCATGCGATGACTATTCCTTCACACCCAATGATGCTTCTAATATATAATTTGTTTATATGAATCTAAGGGTTCCCATTACAGGTCCGATAAAGAATAAAATAATATATATTGTATAAACCGTTAAGAAATGAGGCAATGGTTAGATCTTAGCAAGTGAATAATGACAAAACCTACAAAACTATAAGCCTAATTATCAATTATTTTGGGGTAGGCCAAAGAGGTTCATTATAGTCACCTAGATCCCATATTATCTTGATGAGGAACAATTAGTGCAATGGTTTATGACAATATTACTCCAAAAATTTACGGACCAATAAGGATGCATGCCATAAAATCCCATGAAAATGTCCTTTGGAAATCTCATCAAATTGATTACTACTAATCTACATCATCATTTTATTAAAAAGTCAAAGGAAAACATGAAATGTTGTAGAAGTCACTAAGGGATATTTCGTTGAGACGAAGTGAACTAAGGAGTACCTTTATATGAATGAAGGGCATACGAAATATCATCGTGAACGTCAAGACAAAACTGAGAGAGACCAACATGTTTAACCACTCTAAGTCAACTACTATTCTGATATTTGTCAAATTATAACGAATGATGGTATGAAAGATTATCTACGTAACTTGAAAAAAAATCCAAACCTAAATGGTGTCCCATAGGTGATGAAGTTACACAAAAAGAAATGGGATTCCAATGTAATGCTCCAAATAAAGAAAACTATTAAAAATTATACAACACAAACAATATATCAAACTAAGTGTATCTAATGGGAGGAGGTGATGGAGGTTCCTAATGACAATGTTGGTATAGAGGAGGTTATTGCAGTATATGGAAACCATAGTGGATTTAGTTGAGTATTTGCAAAGAAACATCCATTTGTATGTTATAAGGAAGATCACTTAAGTCTAGATTGTTGATTCAATGATAAGGTCAACCTTAAATTTGTATCAAATGTGGTGTAGAATATCTCCCCTTAGGGGTTTACTCATCATCATTGAAAATAAAATGAGTACTATAGTGATGCACATCCTACAAAAACCATTTTATCATTTCAATGATAACTACAACCTTAAAATAAGAACCCTAGCCCAAAAAACTCCTATTTTTGTGCAAAAAACATAAAAGAAAAATCCTAAAATTGAAAAATGGTGTTGTTGCATCACCCATTTTTCGAAGGGATAATATTCCAAAAATTATCAGCCATGTCATTAAAATCCAAGATCATGATCATGGAAAACCTTAAAATTGCAACAATTTTCAAACTTGTCATTAAAGGTTAAATATTGTGACATTGAAAAATCTTAAGTTTCTAGCAATTTTCAACCATGAAATTAAAACCAAATATATTCATAAAAAGAAAACTTAAAAACCAACACCGAAATCAAAGGGCCATTCTAATAAGATATATATATAGATAGTTAAATGTATGTCTCTTTTGAGATTTTATCTTGAGACAACTTGATCCATTTTCAATAGGGCACTAAAATTGCAATATTTTTTAGGGAAGACTTATAAAATCACCATTAGTTTACCCAAAATCATGAAAAACACTTTAAAGTATGTATTGATGTAGCACAAAGTTTTTACTTGTTTAATTAAAAATGCGGAAATTTTAATTAAAAAAACCAACATATTTTTTAGTCTAATTTTGTTATTTTTCAATTAATAAAAAAATATTATATGCAAAACTTTAAAGAAATTTCAAAAACAAATTTAAACCAATAAAATGAATTGAAAATAAGTTATAAATATATATATACTAAATATAAAAATTTAAACAAATAATAAAATATTTATAAAACAAAAACTAAACATACATAAAAAAGAGAAGACATATTTCCTATGTAAATATAGATTTTTCAAACTTACTCATGTCAGAAAACTTTGGAAGAAAATTATGTATATGATTGAACTTGTCCAATGTTTCGAGTCGATACTCCACCCATCATTAGGGACTAGAAAGCCTCATGATTGAGATATAAGTGAATGTAGATTTTCATAGTTTCTCATTTTGTTAGAAAATTTCGAAAGCTTTTTTTTTAGAGCATTTAGCTTGTCCAACATTTCAGGTAGACGTGTCGTAACCATAATCAAGGACTAAAAGGGTTGACTATTCACCTAAAATGTTGGATAGGTTAAATGTAACATCATGATGTTAAAATTTCATGTAATAAATTTAGTAATAGAAAAATAAGACCAAGATCATGGGACACATATTCCAAGATGAATGTTGGGAAAAACATCCTAATGGTTGTTGATTTGGTTTATTATGGATAAGGGAAATTTGCAAAGGCAATGAAAAAGGCTTTGGAAAGGAAAGAGGCATTAATTGGAATTTTATTTACGAAAATAATGGAAATTGAAGAAAATAGAGGTCTCATTAATAGAAAGGCTTTTGAGGATGAGTTTACAACCTTTTGTGAGTTTAGTCTTGGATCTCTCTCTCTCTCTCTCTCTCTCTCTCTATTCTCTCGATTCTCTCATACTCTTGCACATTTAGAGAATTCTTCAAAAATTCTAGTAAGGCAAAAGAAGGACAAGAAAGAAAAGGTCAAGTAAGGAAGAGATGGATCAAGTTGCTACAACAACATTACTTGCGGGAATCAAGTTGCATGTATGATTTGCTTGCTTGTTTTGGGAGGCATGGTACATGCATGTGTGTATTTGGTTCTCTTGTTGTCATTGGCATGGGTTTTTCTAGGTGTGAAAATGGTTTTCATCCTTGTGTTTCCATTTATAGAAAACCATGATGTTATGGGATTCTTTAATTTGGATGAGCTCGATTGCTAAACGGTTTCGAAACTGAGTGGGGCAGTCAGATGAAAAATCACAAGGCCTGAGAATCCCTAGACACGTAAATGTGGGATTGCGGTAAATCGTAGTTTTGTATTCCCTCCTTGCTCTTAGTAATCCTTGACCGGTAATTGGATGGATATATGGTAAATCCTAGAGCGTGGAGACACACAAATTCCTCACGTTTTAGGTGGAGAGATACATAAACATCCATTCTTGTATAGACCTAGAGATCACCTAACTGGTATATAGTGGGATTGCAGTAAAGCTTGGTATTGTATGTTTATTGTTTCAAACTATGAATCCCTTGGCATAATATATGGTCAAGCGTGGTCGTATAGATGAGGGTTTGGGCCTAGGACTCTTTGAACAGTATATGGTATGATTGTTGTAAAGCCTAAGGAAGCCCTCATGATTTTGTTGTGACTCCCTCATTCATGCTTAGAATACGGAAAGAGGGTGATTGGCTCAAATAAATATTTCATTTATCTCAATCCATGGTTGGGAGGTATGTGGAAGTCCCTTATTTAGCTGCCTTTCTGCATATGTTAATAAGAGCTCTTTCCTCTTGTGTATTATGTATAAATGTATTCATTATTATGTGGATTTAATGATTGTTCTATCATTGATATTTCTCTGGTTATATGTTGGCTATAAGTATGGTTTTCTACATGATAGAGTTATGTCTCTCATCATGTTTTGATTATTAAATGAAATTTTAATGAATGAATTCCCTTATAGATGATATTGCAGCTATGGTGAGAAGGCATTAAAACCTCTTTATGATTCTCAAATAAGTATGAAGTCCCTATATCTAGATGTGTTTTTATGACGCGTACATTACATGTTCATGATGTGTTTGACAAAATGCATGTCATGGTAAGGATGAGTAATTTCACGTGCTTCTTCAAGTTTTGTATTAGAGGCTTCCTTTCTTGTTATTTATCATTTATAAGAATTTCTTCATGTTTTGGGCAAAGGCCTCGGTCCTAGCCCTAAAAAAGTGGCTAAGAATTTAAGGTCCTTACCACAAAACGACCTTTAAAACATTACATTTTCATGGAGACCTTGTTATGGGAATGATTGGATGGTTACAACCACATGGGGGGCTTGTCATGGGAGCAACGAGTGGTCTAATTTAGTTAAAAGTAAAGTTAACTCAAGGGTTGGTCACCTGGAGTGGTTGGTTGGATCATAGTGGTCTTGTAGCTTTTTAGGAAGGTCAATTTGGTTTTGGTTTCTCGATTCCACTTCCTTAAGGTGATCTAGGAGGTTTAATCATATCATAGTAAGTCTTCATCACATTCTTATTGTGGTAGGCAGTAGGTCGGTTAGCTTGGGTAAATAAGGGAGGAGGGTATTACGGAGTGGTATCAGAGCATGGTTCAGCCCTCACATTGAATAACATGAATGGGGTTATCATGCATGCATGTAGGTTCTATATGTTCTTAATGTGTATGCATGATAGAAGCTGAAGGAGTGGTTGTTGGATTGCGTTTGTCATGAATGCATGTACGTTGAATATGCGTTTGTTGTGTATGTTTGTTGCATATGTATTTGTTATGCATGTAAGTGCCTATACATTGTTATGCATCATTTTTATGAGCATGGTTGTTGTGCATGATGTCATCGTATGCAATTTGTATTTTCATGCATGATGTCAATATATTATTACGATTATGACTATACATGTATTGTGCTAATATTGTTGATCTTGTGCATGAGATATCCTCCCATAAACTATACTAAGGTATGTTGATTATGTTTATATTTTGGTTTTTCTGACATCATAGACTCATAGTAACAAGATCAAGGATGACTAGCAAGCTGGTAGACTATAGTTCACAACATTCTCCCAATAAATCAGATGAGCACCATGGTGATGCATACACTCGTGAAATATAAGGCACTTTGAGAATTTTGAAGGTAGAAATAAGAAGTTACAAGGAGGATAATGACAAAATCATTTGGACATAGGAGAAACAAGAATAGGTCACTATGGTTATCCTTCATATTTTGTCAGACATGGAGAGACAAAGACCACTTAGAATCAATCATGTTAAAGAGGACAATACTAATGATGCATGTTTGTCCAATTTAAGGTCTTTAAATTATCAATAAGAAATTATCAACCACGGCAAGTAGACTCATGAAGTATAGATGCACAATATCTGCTAGAAGTTATTCGATATGTCATTATGTATTTGTTAGGATCTAAAATTAAGATGAATATGGAGGTGGTGTTCGTTAATTATATTAGTGTCCCAATCCTTAAAGTTTTAAACTAATTTCTTAGGAGTTATTCTCTATCTAATTATTTTATGGATGATATGAGAGTGATCCTACTTGTGTTAGATTGTTTTGGGATTTTTGGTCTTGAATATTTATGCTGCAACTACTAATTCACTAAGTGCAAAAAGAAATATATTCTATCAATTGTGAAGAAATATTGTATGAACTCAATTGTTTAGGAAAAACCTCTCACACTTTTACTTATTCAATTTTCATTAAAACAAGACATTTGAAACAAAATATATACTATGAAGTAAACACACTTGAACTATGCTAGGTAATGTTGTACAAGGTATAAAGAAATTCTAATAAAAAACTAAACTAGGTATGAAGCAAATGAAAGTACTTATGCAAATATTGATTCATTAACAAATTCATTATGCTACATTTCCACACAAAAAAAGAGTATTCAAGGAATGAAAAGAAATCGAATTGAAATTGGTTAAGACCTGTCATTTTTCATAGGGACTTTCCACAGATCAGTTCATAATTTCCAATCAACATGACACATACACAGGAAACCAATTCTATTGCTGGCAAATGAAATTCACAAAATGTTTCAAAATTACATCATCTAGTGCACCAAATCACATTGCAGCCATAAGTTTATAATAGGTCTTTGACATAAAAACATGAGTAATTCAAGCTTAATATATTTACCTTAGCTAAACTATATTTCTAAACCTTCGATTTTCTATTCTGAAAGCAAATCGATAAGATTTCAATTGGACTCAGATTCTGTTTTGGCAATAATCATGCAGTTGACTTGGGGTTTGACTATGATATCGTGTGCTTATTTTAATGAAAAGTTTCAATGGGATAGGAAGGGATCCATGAGGAAACCATCCTCTATCCATACAAATCCTCTGCTGCTCACATGGAGCTTCTAAACCTTGCAAACAATGGAGACAAACTACAGAAATCTGGATTAGCTGTGGAAACATACCGATTTGATAGCCAATTTCATTCTTTAACAAAACAATAGGGTATAAAGTCAAACATGAATTGTAAGACATATTATTTCATACCTTCATCAAAACCTACTGGATATGGCTTTATTTCGGTGGTAAATATATAGGAAAAGAGAGGAATATTATGAAAAAAGGGATGTCATGGTTAGACAATCTTCAAAATCTACATTCCCTAAGAATAGAGATTTTCTATTTCATCATACACTTATTCCTTGTTAGTCACTTGTGCTTCCTCCTTATAACCTCCAAGTTTCACTGTTTTCTTCTTTTTGACAGTTATTGGCATTCTAGGTTTTCTCATGAGAATTTTGTACTTTAAGCTAATAATCTCTCTTTGCATAATTATGCTTTCCTTCTTCAGATTTTTTTTCTTATACCACAAGCTCATATGAAGGATGAGATTGTCACTTTTTGAAATTTGGATCTCACTTTGTGTCTTTAATGCTTGATTCTGATTCTTGAGATAGCAGCTCAATGTTTCTAATTCCAAGATCTTCTACTTTAAGATGTTTGAGTCTCATTGTTCATTTACGTGGTTGCTCCCTTCTCCAAGACATGAATTGTTTCTTTGGTTGCTATCTCTTTCCTTTCTAATGACTCTATATAGTCATATATTTCCTGTTGAGTAGGGTCAATACCCAAACTATGCATTGGGATTCTTAAATGTGAGTTGTAAGGTTGTGGTGATATTCTTGGTGATGATCTCGGTGACCCTTTTGGAGAACTTCCAGGGTTTTTGATTGGCTCATCCTCTGTTTGTTCGTTTTGTGTTGGCTCATTTTCTGTTGGTTGATTTTCTATTGTCTCATTTCCCTCAAGATCAATGTACTCTATAATTTTTGAGATTGCCTCTAGGACTCTTCTCAGCCTTGTACTCCTCCTCAATCATGATATTTTTATTTTCTGTACTTTCTTTATTTTAGTCTCTGATTTTTCTTCTTGAGGAGGGGTCTTAGTTTGTGAGAATTCTTCTTTACTTTGGTGGCTTCCTTTCTTCTAACGTTTCCCTTCTTCATTTTTTGCAAAAGCTTTACTATAGGAAGCTCTTCTTCTGATAATTTTGTCTCAACCTGAGGTGCCTACTCCTTTATTACTTCTATGGTTCTTTTTCTTCCTCTAGGGGGCATGTTGCTGCTTGCTTTTTTTGGGGATCTTTCTTCACAATGGTTCCTAACTAGGAAACTCTCTCAGTTATCCCCTATACTCTGAATATGGAACTCAACTAATATTTTTATTAGGCCATGATGATACATGATGTTTTCTATACATTGAATTTTCTTTTGAACATTTGTAGACATTTTCTTAAGACTATTTAAGAGGAATTAGGGAAAGTTCATATGGTGATTTTCAAGGAAATGCACCATCATCCTGACATGATAAAAATACATTTTCCCGAACCTACCCTCACAAGTCACAAACTTTTGAAGCACAAGTAATAAGTTTCTCTATTTATTCTTAAGAGTTGTGTTGGGAATACCTTTCTTGTAAACAAAAGTGTCCATGTTCGGATTTTTGAGGAAGACCTTCTGATCCTCGCCATCAATTCCCCTATTCTTAAACCATTTTTCCCCACTCCTTGGCTGCTCAATAGATTTCATGATCATGGAATTTGTTATGGTGAGCTTAATGTCCCCTATTTCGGCTTCAGTCCCATCAAATGAGCGCCCAAACGTCTTGGTTACTTCCATGTGAAATCCATTGAATTTTTCAATCAATAGCCATTGTCTCTTTTACAGCAACTCCTTAGTCTATGGGTACCACTCCAAGAATTGCATATTTGTTGGCTCAGTTCGAACAATTATCCCCATTCTGAAGGATGCTTTTCCTCGAAGACTGGTTACCTTGAAAAGAAAATGGAGTTGGTAGGGTTTTCTAAGTGGCGGAAAGATGGAGTAGCTATGAAAGTTTAGAGGAGTGTAAGAATAGGGAAGAACATGTGAATTATCATAAGGGTTATAAGAATCAATCCGACCATTAGGCGCATTTAAACTGATGATTTGGGAATTACTTCAGTGGAATTGGAATGGGGACATGACATGAGTTTTTAAGTGGTGGCATATGATATTTTGTTAGGCGTCCATCACCCTTAGGCTATAATGGTTGCATTTTAATTTTCAGCAGTACTATATCTTCTTAATCATATATACAATATAACCTTCCATATTGTTAAACTAAAGTAGCACGATTTGATCTACTTTTTCTAACCTTATGTGTTGTCCTTTCATCTCTTGCTAGTACTTTGTTATGTCATTTGTCCTTTAATCCAAATCACCAAGTGTCCTTGTAGGTTTCAAAAAATTATTAGGCTGCAGAAACTTGTCATAGCTACATAAAGTTGTCGAAGCTGTGGAAAGTTTCTCATTCTACAACTGTGAAAGAAAAACTTTTTAATAAAGGGAGTTTATTACTTTTTTGAAAGGAAAATTTGAAGTGCCAACAAAAATTGGTTTTCACTCTAAATTTTCTATATAAACTTGCCAACAACATGTTAGTTTTCTTGTTTATAACATTTTTTCATATTATTATATTATATAATAAATATATAATAATATATATATATATATATATATATATAAATATATATATATATATATATACAATAATTTCTTCCTAATTTTCTTATATAATTTTTTTTTAAAGAGTCAAATAGTAAAAAATTCTAAGGTTAAAGAAGAAGGATTCTTCTTGACTATCTTTAGTTATGAATTATCTTGAAACATTTTAACAAATTCCTCTTTTGTTAATGGCTTTCGGTAAAGCCTGAGTTGATGTCCATTTACTAATAGAGGAGTTTTCTCTTGATTAATAGTCATGATTCTAACTACACCATTATCAAAGACATTTTCAAATTCATAAGGTCCAAGCTAATGGGTTTGGAATTTTCCTTGAAACTTTTTGAATTTTGAATCAAAGAGTAATGCCCAATATCCTCAATGAAATTGCCTTTCTTTAATGAAGTTATATTTCCATCTTAACCTCTGTTGTTGAACTAGGCTAGTTCTCTGGAAGGCTTCTTGTCTGATTTCATCAAGCTCATTTAGTTGTGCCATCCTTTGCTTTTGGTCTTTTGACAAGTCAAGATCTAACTAGATTGTTGTCTTATAGGGAGTATGACAAAAAACAAGTTCATAGGGAGTATGCCCTGTAGTATTTCTCCATGTGGTTCTGTAGGTCCATAAATCTTCTAGAAGCATTTCCACCCAGTCCTTCCTATGTAGATGTACAGTCTTGGTAAGGATACCTTCAATCACCTTATTTGTGTATTCAACTTGTCCATTGGCTTGCGAATGGTATGGAGTGGACTTCCGATGTTTTATCTTGTATTAGTACACAAGCTTCTGCACTATTATGGATGTGAATTGTGTTCCTTGATCTGTTACAATTTCTCTTGTGACACCAAAACAAGTAAAAGTATCCTAAAAAAGAAATGAAACTACAACATTTTCAGTAGCAAAAGGAATTGCTTTAGCCTCTACCCATTTAGTCACATAATCAATACATACCAGAATATGCTTCTTTTTCTTTGAAGGTGGGCTGATTGGTTCAACAAAATCTAGTGCCCACTTTTCAAATGGTTCGATGAGTATCTGTGGTTGCAGTGGAGTTTCATTTGAAAGAGTAGATTTTCCCATTATCTGACAATTGTCGCGTCTCTTAACATATTCCTTGGTGTCCTTGAAAATGGAAGGCCAATAATATCTCAAAAGAAAGATTTTGTAACCAATTCTTTTTTCAGAAAAATTTCCTCCACATGGCTCATCATGACAAGCTTTAAGTTTTTCTAGTATTCTTTCCTTTCACAAACATCTTCTGATGATGAGATCTAGTCCTATCTTGTATAATTCTTCATTTATCCATGAATAAGATGTGATATTGTGGATTATTCTTCTCTTTTCTCTAGAAGATAAATGAAATGGAATTTTTCATGTGGCCAAATAGTTTGAAATATCTACATACCAAGGTGATTTAGTAGATACAGTAAAAAGATATTCATCAGACAATTTATCTTCTACGGGTTGATCATTATTTTCATTTTGTAATTTAGATAGAAAATCAACAATTATGTTTTGTTTTCCTTACCTATTAGAATGTTTATGTTGAATTCTTGTAAAAGTAGTAGCCATCTAGTTATTATTCCATTAATGATTGGTTTATTCATTAGCTATCTAATGGCAGAATGGTTTGTGTGAACAAAAGTTTCATAGCTAGTTATATAATGTCTGAATTTGTTAATGGCATGAACTACAACTAAAAGGTCCTTTTCAGTTACAATATTATTTAACTCTGCATGAGTTATATTTTTACTAGTATAATATATTGCATAAGGAATAAGAACTTTTTGTCCTAACACAACCACTAAGGCTAAATCTGAAGCATCTGTTGAGATAAGGAAAGGAAATTTCTAGTTAGGTTCTTTTAAGATTGGTGCTTCAGAAGTTATCCTTTTTCAAAGTTTCAAAGGTAGCTTGACATTCAGAATCCCAATTGAATTCAAAGTCTTTGGCGAGTAGTTTAAAGAGTGGGGATGCAATTTTTGTAAATTTTTCTATAAATCTTCTATAATATCTAGTAAAACTAAGAAAACCTCTAACATCCTCTTGACAACTTGGCACTGATAACTTAGAAATGACTTCAAATTTAGATGAGTCTAATTTGATTCCATATCTTGAAATATGATGACATAAAACAATTCCTTTGTTAAACATCATGAAGCATTTTTCATGGCTTAATGAGAGATTTGTTTCTTTACATCTTCTTAAGACTTTTTCTAAATTTTCTAGTGCTTCATTTAAAGAATCCGCATAGACTATGAAATCATCCATGTACACTTCCACACAATCATGAATAAGGTCAGAGAAAATATCGAGGACTACTCTTTGGAATATTGTTGGAGCATTATATAACCCAAAAGGGAAGTAACCGTTAAGCATAAGTCCCCCATAGACAAGTGAACATGGTTTATCTTGATCTTCACGGGCTACCTAAATCTGGTTATATCCATTGAAGCTGTCCAAGAAGGAAAAATATATTTTTCTTCCTCATGTGTCTAAGACCTGGTCTATGAAAGGTAACATAAAGTGGTCTTTTAATGTTGCTTTGTTTAATTCCTCGTAATCGATGCATACTCTCCATTTTACATTCTTCTTAGGAATGATTACTAGGGGTGAAACCCAGTAACTGTAGGATATTGGATAGATGAAATTTACATTTAATACTTTCTGCAACTCTTCCTTAACAATTTCTTTTAGGTTTGGGTTCATTTTCTGCTGAGGTTGTCTAGCTGGTCTTACATTTTCTTCAATGTAGATATTATGTACGCAAGTTTTAGGATGAATCCATCTCATGTCACTGTATTCCCATGAAAAGAAGAAGAATTTTTATGTAAAAATTCTATCAATTTATTCTTTTTCTTCCAGGTTCTCATTGAAATTCAAGGTTTTTCTTCGAAAGATTTCTATCGAGGAATTCCCAATTTTTTCCGTGGAGAGCAATGATATTTATTTAGATGAGAGATACTCATTTTGATTATGATCATAATGTGAGGAAGATTCATTATTTTCCAGTAAATTTAGAAGTTTGTCTTCCTCTTTTACTTGTTCAGTAACGAAAATAGGTTGTATACCTTCTTCATCTTCTATCCATTCTTCAGTTTTTGTATCTATTGTTGTTCTTGTAGGGGGATATAATGTAAATTTATTTGTAGAATTTCTATCTGGGATAGACATATCACCTGATCTACAATTGATGAAAGCATCAGTTGTAGCCAACCAAGGCCTTCCTAGAATTAATGGATGCCCTCCTAAATTATTATTGGGTGTTAAGACCATGAAATCAATAGGATATTCCCAAGAATCTAAGGATACACAAACATATTCCAACACACAATCCAGTTTAATAACATACCTATCTTCTAATTGCAACAATGTTGGTGTGTATTGAAGGTTAGGAAGTGTAAGCGTGTCCATAACTTGTTTACTCATTATGTTTATGGCCACTCTTAGATCAACGAGTGCATTTGGAATTTTAGTTCCATTGATGTGAATTTTTATAGTGGGGCTTCTTGGATCTAAATATTTTTAAATTGTCATCTTCCCCATCATAGTGTCTGCAATTTTTCTGACTAACTGAATTATTTTTATATCTTTTCTTCTTCACCCTGATCTTTGTGTACTTAATTCCTTAATTGTTTTTGAAAAAATTGGTATTTATTTCATGGCTTGTAATAAAGGAATATTAATCCAAACATTTCTCAATTCATCCATCATATTGTAATTAGGCAAGACAATTTGTTTCTCTACTGCTTCATCGATTTTCAACCTTTCTGGGAAACGTGGTCTAATTGATATCGATGGTTGTTCTATGATAAGAGTATTTATTGGAACTTCTTCTGTTTTTTAATTTTCTTTTTGAGGGAGAGAGTTCTCTGCTTCTTCTGATTGATTTTTGTGTTTTTGAAGATCAGATTATGTTTCTTGAATGAAAACAAGAGGTTTTCTTGGTAATACTCTTCTAGACCTTAACTGGACATTATGTAGGTCTAATGGAGTTATTACATAAGTTTCAGGATTCTGACCCTCCATGGTGTACACTAGTTGTTGTGGTATTCTATTATTATGATTCGGAAGTGGTTGAGCAGATGGTTGATTGATTTTTTTGGAAATGGGAAGGAAATTTGTGTGTTTGGATTTTGTACTAGAAGTTGTGGTAATTGATTAGCTTAAGGAATTTGAATACATGGGGGTAAAAATTGTAGTGGAAGGTGATATGATGAGTACTCTTGATATTGAGCATAGGCTCCATAAGGATTTTTCCATCTTTGATTCCAAGGTTGTGACTGTGGCTGAGCCCAAAGTTGCCAGGCTGAATTCCAATTATTTTGTGAAGACCGAGCCAATTGTTGTGGTCTAAATCATTGTGGTTGATTTAGTTGGGGATTTTTCCATGGTCTTTTGGCTCTAAGTAGAGAGGGTCTATTGGTTCTGATATTTCTTCATCATTAAATGCAGCCTTGAGACCTAGTAAGGATGGACGTTCCTTCATATCATGATTATTTGTACATATGACACAGGTTTCTATGGATTTTTAGTCTGAGGGACACTCTCTCAGAGCATGTTTCTTCTGACATTTGGGATAGAAGATACATAATGCAACATTTTCGAAATTTTGCTTGTTTTGTATTTTAAGGGTGTATATCTGCTCACTTAGGCTCCCTGAAATATTTTTTTTGAAGGTATCAAACAAATTTCCTAATTCTACCATGTTGACCGTTCCAGTTGTAGATTTGTTAATTCTTCACAAGAGAGGGTCTCTAGAACTCCTTCCAACTCACACTTTACCCCTTGAGATATGTACACATAAATGACAAATATCTGCAAGTGGTAGTTGGGAAATATCTACTTTCCGAGTTAGGTTAAGGAGATTGATCCATTCATCTTTAATCGCTCTAAGTAAGAGGGATCTTAAGGTTTCTTCTTCCAAATTATCAATTTTTTCTCTTTTAACATTATAAACAAACCTTTTTACCAGTTCTTCAAGTTTTTCATTTCTTTTTGTATCATTTGGAAGACTTCATCTTTAAGGTTACTAGGCATACAATCATATCTATATTTACCTAATAAACCCTCATTCATTTGTCCCCATGTTGTTATAGAATGCACTCCTCGAGTCATGAGCCATTTTAATCCTGAGTCTTTTAGTGTGGTTGGGAACAATTTCAATTTTTGAGCATCATGTAGATAGTCATATGATGTACATAATACTTCAAATTCGAAGAGGAATGTCTCTGGATCTTCATTTCCTTTCCCATTAGGAAGAATTGATGGTGATATATTTTTCATTGTGAGGGCTGTATCTTCATTAAGAATAGGGAATCCAGAAGGATCTCGGTTTCGTCTACCTCTAACCCTCCTCTACCTCTACCTATTCCTCTTCCTCTTCCTTCAATCCTATCCTCTTCGTCATGGACAACATGTACTTCTCCTTCCCCTTCTTCAGCCATGATAGATTCTTTCGAACTAATATAGTGTTCTTCCAATGTTTTTGGTTCCTCTATTAATGGTTGTTCAAAATATGTCTCTGATTCCTCTTCTTCACTAGGAACTTCAATTTTTTCTCCCAAAATTTCCTCACTAGTGGAGGATAGAAAGATTACTCCTGTAGTTGTGGATGTATGATTTTCTTCAATTACAGCTTAAGTAGAGGAAGTGGGTGAAGTTCTGGATTGTATTTATGATCTTGAGATTCCAAGAAGCCTTTGTCAACCACTAAAAGGAATTCAGGTTTGAGTAGGTGGTTTGGATTCATGAAGTCTAGGTGAATTAAGTGGATTTGTGAGAACTAAATTTCTTCCCCACCCTACAAATATAATCTAGAGTCTCTATCCCTAAGTATATGATGTTTTGATTCTTCTTTCTTAACTTCTATTTGTACTTTCCCGGAAATGGTGCCAAAATGTTTGGACAATGTAAGGTCTTTTAATTGTGAATCATAAATTATCAACCAGGGCAGTTAGACTATTGAAATATAGGTGCACAATATGTGCTAGAAGTTATTAGATATGCCATTATGTATTCGTTAGGATATAAACTTAAGATGAATATGGAGGTGGTGTTTGTTAATTATATTAGTGTCACAATCCTTAAAGTTGTCAGCTAATTTATTATTAGTTCTTCTCTAATTAATTAGTTTATGGATGTTATGAGAGTGAGTCTGCTTGTATTAGACTGTTTTGGGATTTTTGTCTTGAATATTTATGCTACAATTTCTAATTCACTAAGTGAAAAAAGAAATATATTCTATCAATTGTGAAAAAAATTTGTCTGAACGGAATTGTTTAGGAGAAGCCTCTCACACTTTTACTTATTCAATTTTCATTCAAATAAGATATTTCAAACAACATCTATACTATGAAGTAAACACACTTGAACTATGCTAGATAATAAGAAAATGAAGTAATAATGTTGTACCAGGTATAAAGAAATTCAAATAACAGAAACTAGGTATGAAACAAATGAAAGTACTTATGCAAATAACGATTCATTCGCAAATTCATTATGTTGCATTTCTACACAAAAGAGTTTATTCAAGGAATGAATACTCATCGAATTGCGATTGGTTAAAACTTGTCAGTCTTCATAGGGGACCTCCACAAATCATTTCATAATCTCCAATCAACGCAACACATACACACAAAACCAATTCTATTGCTGGCAAATGAAATTCACAAACTGTTTCAAAATTACATCATTGGGTGCGCCAAATCACAGTGTGGCCATAAGTATTATAATAGGTCTATCACATAAAAACATGAGTAATTTAATCCTAACATCTTCATCTTAGCTAAATTATATCGATAAACCTTCGATTTTCTATTCTGAAAGAAAATCGATAAGATTTCAATTGAACTCAGATCCTGTTTCAGCAACAATCCTACAGTTGACTTGGGGTTTGACCGTGATCTCCTGCGCTTATCTTAATGAAAAATTTCAAGGGGATAGGAAGGGATCCATGAGGAAACCATCCGATATCCATTTGCATCCTTCATTGCTCATGTGGAGCTTCTAAACCTTGCAAATAATGGAGACAGCTACAACAATCTGGATTAGCTACGGAAATAGACTGATTCGGTAACCAATTGCATTCTTTAACAAAAAAATAGGGTATAAAGTCCAACATAGATAAGGAGACATATTATTGCATACCTCCATAAAAACCTGTTGGATATGGCTTTATTTAGGTGGTAAATATATAGGAAAAGAGAGGGATATTAGGAAAAAAGGGATCGCATGGTAAGACAATCTTTGGACCCTACGATGCATATGGTAGTAGGTCTCATGGTGGGCACATGTCTGATAGGGGTGACATTATCAAATATGTCAAGTTCTTGGATACGCTGGATATGAGAGGTGATGAACAAAGGTTCTATTCTAGTTATGGTTCAGATAGGTATCATGGTAGCCATCATTATCATCTTTACAGGATGAGTGACAAGGGATATTTTCCATATGAGTTTAAAAAATCTAACCCGCCTACTTTTAGTGGAGATTTGAGAAAGTAGGAAGATAGAAAGGCATGGTTACTCTGGATGAAAAATTTCTTTGAGCTACATGACTATAAAAATAATATGAATTCTAGAATAGTTATTATATTCAACGTCAAAGGGAAAGAAAACATTTGATGGGAATATGTGAAGCGAGTAGAGGCATGAGGACAAAGGAGTTGAGTTGGCATGAATTCGAGAGAGATTTTAGGAAGAACTACTTGTGAGAAAGGTACTATGATAGTAAAGCCAAGGAATTCTATGATTTATACATGGGAACGATGAAAAATGAGGCATATACGACTAAGTTTCCGGAGTTATTGAGGTATGTACCATATCTTAAGGATGACAAAACCAAAGTTCAGAGATTTTTTAGTGGATTACCATTAGCATTTAAGGGTAAGATTGAGTATGATAAGCATTGGTGCCTTGAAGAAGTCATTGGGAAGTTGAAGCACAATTATAAGCAATCAATGTCTAAGACAAATTCTTAGCAAGCTTGGAAAGGGAAAGACAAGAATAATGGTAAATGGCAGTCGAAAAGAACAAGACCCCAGGATGCACGTGAAAAAGAGAATTTTGTACCATATAAGATGTTTAATAGACCTAAACTTGGAGAACAGATTAATAAAGGTGATGGTAGGAGACAACTGCAGTGTTGGACATGTAGTAAGGAGCATCTTAAGAGATATTGTCCACATAACCAGTGTGGTAGACATCAGATTTAGAGTGTGCATATGAAACAAATAGTTGGGGATGTTGGGCAGAGTATTCCTCAGATCTATGCAACATTGGATAACAGGTGGGAAAACCAACAAGAATCTATTAATGAGATGGACTTTATGATCAAGTTGTTTCTATTTTGATTGGCCCTGGGTCTAAATATAGTTATGTTAATCCTAACCTCACAGATAAGTGTGGTTTGAATAATGAAGTACATGAAAAATATTTGTTAGTCAAGTTGGCTAGAGGTACAAATGAAATAGTTCATGATTTGGTAAGAACTTGTGCATTTGAGTTTAATGTTATTCCTAGATGAGTGCATCTGATGTTGGGTGTTGAGCCTAATTATCTTCTTTATTTAGAGGTATCACCATGTTGGACCCTAGTTCCTAATGGGGAAACTTTATCACCGATTTAATTTCTATCGGGGGCTCTAGGGGTGGAGATGATGATTTTATAATCATCCCCTGGCGGGGGTTTGGGGGAGCGCCCCCAAATCTAAAAAGAGATGAAAAAATTCTTTGTAAAATATTGTAATTTTGTAGTCAATCTGGGACATTGATAAGGTAGATGATATGATAGTAGAAGTTATGTTTAATTTAGGGCTTTTCTTCCTAGAAGGAAACCCCTTGATTTATATGAGGGAATTGTATTGCGGTTGTATGTGTGTATATGTCTATTATGAGTAAGAAAAAGAGAAGATATTGTGTTAGAGTGAAGGGGAAACTACAACAAATTTGTTGTAGATTGTATCTTTTCATTTTGTTGGATAATATAAAAGGAAGGGCTCATTGTTTCTCCATGGATGTAGCCCAAATTGGGTGAACCACATATATCTTTGTTTCTCTTGTTTTATATGTTTTCTATGTTTCCGTTTCTACAATATAGTATGTGTTCCATTGCTTCGTAATATATAATTTTATAACATCTGAATGTCCTTTTGTTGGGTTTGTATAGTATGCTATTGGGTATGAATTGGTTGTATCTTCGCATGAATAAGGTGGACTGTTATAGTAAGTCTATTGGGTTCTTGGATGCCAATGGGGAATAGAGAATATTATAAGGTAAAAAGAAGGAAACATCATTCAGAATGGTCACAACTATGCAAGAAAATCACATTCATAGGAAAGGTTCTATGTTATTTTCAATACATATTTCTAGTAATAAAGGTAAATATGTTTAGGATGCAGAGGTATTCAACATGTACCTGGTTTTACAATAGGTTTAGGATGTGCTCCCAACAAATATTTCAGAGTTGTTGCCTCATAAGGAAGTGGAATTTTATATTAATTTGGTACCAAGGGTAGCACCAACATCAAAGAAACCATACAAGATGAGAAGTATAGAGTTAGTGGAATTGAGGTTGCAGTTGAAGGAAATGCTTGGAAAAGGATACATTAGGCCAAGTGTATCACCTTAGAGTGCACCAATATTTTTTGTGAAGAAGGATTGTACTCTCAGGTTATGTATTGCTTATACACAATTGAATAAGGTGACCATTAAGAATAGGTATATGTTTCCAAGGATTGATGATTTGTTTGACAAGGTGAAAGGGAGAAACAATGTTATCAAAGATTAATTTGAGATCATGATACCATCAAGTATGCATTAAAGAAGAGGACATCTACAATACTTCTTTCTGTTAGGACCCCATATTGTCTCTCTTTGACCTTATATTTTGTTATAATATTACCCTTTTCAACCCATATTTGAAAGTCCTTGCTAGTGTTTTGACCCAATCATTCTAAAGGTATGCAACGACTCTTCTCATTGCTATATGTTTAATTATTTAACACATAATCATGCTATCTTTATAATTTATCTTTGAAGTTGATTGATTTGTTGAACAATTAAAGAATGATGTGCAGATCGCATTGTTGAAACTGCCTAAAGCTGGCAGAACTATCTTTTGCAGTTGCTGAAACAGCAGGAACAGCACGTGAATCTCGACGCTGAAACAGCAAGAACAGCATGCAAATATCGAAGCTGAGACAGTTGAGGTTTGCGTACCAGATTTGACAACAACAAAGGAACCTGATCGATCACTGAGGAACGTGTTACATTGGTTGTAACGTTCATAATCAAAATTACTGTAACAACATTCTGTTGACGAGAAACCGATTTCCCTATTTTTGTATAATGGGTTGAACTAGAACCTATAATGTAACTATTTTGTAATAGATGTCTCCTCTATAAAGAGGAGACATCTACATTAGAAGGGGGGATGAACAAGCTCTAACACAAGGTTGTAGTTGAAGGAACGAGATTGAATCTTTTCTGTAATATGGTATATTGATGAATGAATAGAGTTTTGTTCTGAGTATCTCATCTTCGTTTTTGTGTCCTGGGGAATCTTGTGAGAAGGACAGGGCCCACCTTCATCACAAGATTCACCCATTATCTTTATGTTGTGTGTTAAGTGTGATTTCTGTTCATACCTTGTTAACAAGTATTGTTTCTGGATGTTATTTTACTTTTGTTGAAAGTTTGTTTCTCTCTTAATCGATTGATGCTATTTCATGAGTGTCTCACGAGTGATTAGGTTTATAGAGTGAATTGGTGAACTGGATAATAGAGCCAAGTGCTGAAGGTTCCTACTCTGGGAATAGGGTCATGATCCTTTGTTATAGAATAGCCATTGTTTTCTTTTGCAGATTTATTCTTTCTGATTAATTATTCATCTCTTATTAGATATCTACAACATAGTATAGTTGTTGTAACACAAAGTAAAGATTTAACAGGGTGTGATTTATTTATACTACAGATTTTAGTGCTATTAAAATTGAGTACATATAGTATGTGGTTGCCTTTGAAATAATCAGACTTTCCCGGGTTGACAATTTATGTGGCAATTGATTGTTTAATTAGTAAGCAATTAAAGTGACCAACATTTTGGTACCGTTTCCAGGGAAGGCGACCGAAGATTATAAGAGCATTAATGATTTTCTTTTAGATATATAGGATGCATGAGAGGACACAAGAAAACTTACCCTACATGCGGCAGGGGCCAAGGTAGAGGAGGAAGGAAAACTTTCGTTGACGACATTATTTCAAAAGCTGAAACATCTCAGAATAAGCTCTCGGAGGCCATAGACTTGGCACTCTCTCCAGACGGATTACGAAATGGAGGAAGTATTGGGACCAGAAAGGGCAAAAGAGACAGTAGAACAAATTGAGGAGTCAGTGGAAGATATTGAAGAACTAATAGAAGATATTGAAGTTGAAGAACCAATAGAAGATATTGAATTTGAGGAACTAGTTCAGGACATTGAGAGACCAACAGAAAGTGGTGAAGACCGAGCAAGTGAAACAGGGGAACAACCAATGGACGGAAATAATGAAGGACCCATTGGTGGGGGACGAAGAGAAGGAGGAGGAGAAAATTCCCTTTCCACCTTGGAATTCCCTATTGGAGATCTTCCTAGAGGGGCAACTCCTATGAAGAACATCCCACTCTCAGCCCTACCTAATTTCCATGGTTTATCATCTGAAGACCCTGATGAATTTTTGTTTGAGTTTGATGTATTATGTAGGAGTTATGATTATGTTACTAATTGTCAAAAGTTAAATTTATTTCCAGCAACATTAAAAGGAAATTCACTAAGGTGGTTCATGAGCCTGGGAAGACATGTGATCACAACATGGGATCAAATGAAAGAAAAATTCTTGGCCAAGTACCAGGACTATTGCCGAACAAGAGAAAGGAAGGAGGAATTATTTAAGATGGTTCAGAAGGAGGACGAAAACCTGGAGGAATTCATGGAGAGATTACAATATAATTTGCAGTGATCCGATCATCCGAATATGAGTAAGGATATTCTTAAGTCAATACTATTGAAAGGGTTACGAGATGACTGCTTAGACATGTTGAATATTCTTGGAAAAGGGGATATATCTAAGGAATCGTATGACGAGATTGTAAACCTCTGTAAGAGATGTTCCAGAGGAGCAGAAAACAGACAAAAAAACAGAAATAGTACATACTCAAGAGTCTAGAAATCAGTTAGTGGAGGAGCAACATGGGCTGAAATAGGTAACTTACTTGAAGAATTTAAAACTGAAATGTTAAGCTCTTTTGCTTCACAAATTGATACCTTGCAGGTTAAAAGGAAGCAAGTAGAGGCAAAAGTTGCTTTGGGTATTTTTTTCTCTAAATGCAGAGAAAAACACCCACTAAGGGAATGCCCACTGGACAAGGTACCAATTTGCACTATTTGCGAGAAGGACCATGAGACTCAATAATGGCCTTCTTTACCAGGAATAAAAGCATCACTGCAACCAAATGAAGAAGAAGCTAAAGCAGTTTAGTTGCTGACACAGAGGAGGCAATGGCAATCACGAGGACAAGGTACAAATTCTAATATGCAATTTAATCGTTGGAATAATCATCCTCCTTTTCAAGCAAATTACCCGCCCTTAAATCAAATGCAATACCCACCCTTCAACCAAATGAACTTCCCACCCATGTAGCAACCAAACCCTCCCTTTGCCGATCCTACAATACGGAATCCCTGGGCTCTACAACAATCTTATTTTAATCAATGGAACCCAAGCTAGACAGCTCAGAAAATCCCATTTCCAAACCAATTCCCCCAGTATCAGCAATCTCTCTCTCTTCCATCAAATGCTCCACCGAATAACCAGACAATGAGACCCCAATTTCCTGTGCAACCGAACCCAAACCCTAAGAATAATAAAGCTATGCAGGTCATTGCTATTCGAAACCAACCTCTTTTCCCTATGCAATGTAATGATATTCATTTGCGCTCTAGGAGAATAGTTGAACCGATTATTGACGACATTACTTATTCTAACTCTGATAAAGATGAGACAGGAAAAGATAAGTCATCTAATAACGATGCTGGAACAGTTGAGTCATCCTCTAATAAAATTGCTGAAATAGCAGAGCTGCCATTCCCTGAACATGTGGCTCTTACCAAGACACTTTAGCCACCTGCTTTTAACCTTTTAGGAGAATTGCAGAATCTGTATGTTAAAATTACACTCTTACAAGCACTTAGAGATGTACCAATTTATGCTAGAACTGTTAGAGACATTTGAATTAAGAAACATAGAAGAAAAGATAAATATCCCCTCAGAGTTCATGTGATGGGTGATCTAGCTGCTTTAATGTCAGGAAAAGACCCTCCTGTGAAATATGATGACCTTGGTCATCCTACAATTACATTCAAGGTTGGAAAAACTTTTGTTTCCAGAGTTCTAGTGGATCTAGGTGCTACTATAAACATTATGACACTTGAAACTGCACAACTATTACAGTTAAAGAATGTAATTGAAGAAACCCCAACCATTCTAGAACTAGCTGACCATTCCACAATCAAACCAGAAGGAGTTATTGAAGACCTGATAATTTCAAACAAATATTGGAACTACCCAGCTGATTTTGTTGTATTACAGACTAAAGCAATGTTGGGGGGACATCCATTGATTTTAGGGAGACCTTGGCTGTCTACAGTAGATGCCTTCATCAGTTGTAGGTCAGGTTCAATGACAATTTCTAATGGATGTGAAACCAAGGAGCTTACTCTTTACCCTCATGCTACACCTATGATTAACAATGAACACTCTGTATGGTTAGACTATGAGGATGATGAGTCCCAACCCATCTTGACTGTTGGACAAGCCTTAACTTTTAAAGATACAACTGAGGATGAACTAATTAGTAATTTTATTTCCGAACCTTCTTCGGTTAACTCTGAAACACATGATCACTTGACTACAATATTGGAACCTGAATCACATCAAAACCTTAAAACTGAAAATTTATCTCAAACATCAGCTGATATCTCCTCCAAGAGTATAGCAGTAGAAATTGAGCCTGGCAAAACTTTAAATATAAACCCTAACCTAACAGATGTTGAAACACAACAGTTAATGAAGTTACTTCATGAGAATAAGGAAGCATTCGCATGGGACTACACAAATATGAAGGGAATATCTCCTGAATTATGTACTCATCGTACTTATATCAAAGAGGGGTCCAACCCAGTCTGTCAACCCCAGCAAGGAATGAATCCCAATTTAAGGGAAATTGTTAAAGAAGAACTTCAAAAATTGTTGAATGCGGGATTTATATATCCTATATATGATAGTGAATGGTTTTCTCCATTAGTGATTGTACCTAAGAAAAATAGGAAATGGAGAGTGTGTGTGGATTATAGAGCTCTAAATAAAGCCACTAAGAAAGATCATTTCCCCTTACAATTTATTGACCAGGTGCTAGACAATTTGTCAGGAAAGAGATTCTTTTCCTTTTTGGATGGTTTTAGCAGATATAACCAGATCAATATTGCACCCCAAGACGAAGACAAGACCACTTTTACTAGTCCATGGGGGACTTTTGCCTATAGATTTCTTCCATTTGGGCTATGTAATACTCCAGCAATATTTCAAAGAGCACCGATAGGAATTTTCTATGATACGCTTAATGACTCCTTAGAAATATTTATGGATGACTTTACTCCTTATGGTGTGACTTTTGAAGATACATTACAAAACATTGATAAAGTACTTAAACGATGTATAGAAGCTCATCTCGCCTTAAGTACTGAAAAATGCCATATGATGATGAATCAAGGAATTGTATTGGGACACTTCATCTCATTCCTAGGAATTCAAGTTGATCCAGCTAAGGTGCAGGTAATTCAGACTCTTCCTATCCCTAAAACACAAAATTATGTAAGAAATTTTTTAGTAGATGCTAGATATTATAGAAGATTTATCAAGGATTTTTCTAAAATAACTTCTCCTTTGTTTGTGTTACTTATGAAAAATGTTGAATTCAAGTGGACTGATGGTTGTCAAAAAGCGTTTAATGAACTTAAACATCAATATTCTACAGCTCCTATCTTAAGAGGACTTGATTGGGCATTGCCCTTTCATATATCCTCTGATGCTTCAGAAACTGCAATTGGAGCTATCTTGGGTCAAGAAGAAAACAATCTTCCTTATGCTATTTATGTTATTAGTAAAAATATGACCCTTGCTGAACTTAATTACACAGTTACCGAAAAGGAATGTTTAGCAGTCATTTATGCTATTAATAAGTTTCGACATTATATTACCGGTTACACTACTTTTGTTCATACTGATCACTCGACCATTAAGTGTTTAATGAACAAATCAGTTACAAATGCTCGAGTTACCAGATGGTTATTATTACTACAAGAATTTGATATTACAATTGTAGATCGACCAGGTAAAGAAAATGTAGTTGTTGATTTCCTTTCTTGGATAAAAACTGATGAGAGAACTCCAGTAGATGATTCCTTTCTTGATGAATATTTATTTGCAGTATCTTCTCACTCACCTTGGTATGCAGACATTGCCAATTATTTAGTTGCAGGAAAGCTACCATCACACCTATCACACAGAGAAAAGAAAGATCATTCAGCAAAGTGCTAGGTACAACTCGATAAGTGGGTGTCTTTTTCACACAAGACTTGATCAGGAAATTCGGAGATGCATCAGAAAAGATGAGGTTTATGATATATTGAAGGCTTGTCATGATGGCCCTCGTGGAGGGCATTTTGCTGATAAAATAACAACACATAAGGTTCTCAGAATGGGTTATTATTGGCCCTCACTTTTTCAGGATACAAAGAAGTATGTTAGGGCCTATGATAGCTGTCAGAGAATGGGCCAGCCTAATGACAGGGATGAAATGCCACCGAACCCCTAGGTAATACGTGAACCCTTTGAAAGATGGGCTCTAGATTTCATAGGTACCATCAACCCTCCATCCAATCAAAGAGTTTATATACTGGTTTTCATAGATTATATGAATAAATGGGTGGAAGCTAAGGCACTCCTTAGAGCTAATGAAGAATCTGTTTTAATCTTCTTATTTGAAGAAATATTTGTTAGGTTTGGATTGCCTAGAGAACTAGTCATAGATGGAGGACCTCCCTTCAACTCTCATGGCTTTAAAGATACACTTCAAAAATATCACATTAAGCATAAAATGATTATGCCTTATCACCCCCAGGCCAATGGGCAAGTGGAAAGTACGAATAAATTCATAGAAGCCATTTTAACAAAAACGGTAAAAGAGAATAGAAGGGATTGGTTTCAAAGGTTTCCTAAAGCATTATGGGCTTATAGAACTACTTGGAGGAACACTACAGGTTTTTCACCTTCTGAATTAGTTTATGTTAAAAGTGTTGTTTTTCCTGTGGAATTTGAAATTAAAACCTTAAGGAATTATTTAGCTGTTAACCTTGACTTGACTAATGCACAAACAGTTAGGCTGCAACAACTTTAGGATTTGGAAGAAAAGAGGTTGGATGCCATCCATCAAAAAACTATGATACAACAACAAAGAATCAGGTGGCATGATAAAACCATTAAGCATAAGCAGTTCCAAAAAGGTAATTGAGCTCTATTGTATGACTCCTGTCAGGCGGAAAGAGTCAATTTTGCAGAAAAAAGCAACCTCCCTAGAAGCTTAAGGCTTTCTAGTGACAAACAAGACAATTAAGAACAATCCTTCTCTAAATATGCATTTACCATATAAGAAATCATGTGTTTAGATCCTACCTGTAGTCCAACACTGTTGTAGTAGTCCAGCCTCATCGATCTCGATGAGCTCCTCCTTCTCTTTGAAACCTGCATTCACTAACAATCAAACGATTAAATAGCACCTGAATATCTCATAAAATAAAACATATTCAACATACAGACCAAGGAGTATATGAAACAACTCATTAATAACAAATTGTTGAGAAGAATGGACTTATTTGTATTAATAGGAAACAAAGAAACCATTACAACCTAAGCCTTGGTGTTGTGCAAGTTCCTCCCAGGGTCCAGCAAGAGTTTTCCTTTACTTTGATAAGCTCACCCACTTCCAAATGAAACAAGAAAGGATGGGAAACTCTCCTCACAAGCTTCTACAAGGAAGTCCTAATTCCAGCAGCATCTACCCTTTGGAATGTTCAGCTTTCAACCTCCCCTCCCCCCCCCTGGCCCAATGCCTGTATTTATAGTATTCTAGAGGAAGTTATTCAGTTCCAACATCAATGGGATACTCCCTCTTTTGGATGGGGTAGCTCCTCTCTTGATGGGATAAGTTCCTCTATCATAGGAATGCATGAACCATCTGGAGGCGCTCAATACACGTCAAACACTCTTCTAGAAGGCTCTAGAAGTGACCACAAGTAACTTTTTAAAGATGAAACTCGCGCCTTTTGACCTTTACAGGGGTACGCACCCATCCTTTGGCTTACAGAGCGTACAAGTATGCAGGTACAGTATGTTTGGAGTGCGTACACGCAGGCAAGGTAGAGAGAACCTGCATACCCAGAGATAAACATGTTTTTAAGTGACTTTCTCTCTTTTTGAAGTTTGACATGAAGAGCAGAGGTATGAGGCTTGACAAGGAGGATAATATGACTATTGATGGAGCCATATTAACTGCGGATAGTCATGGTGACAAATTTCAGTGTAACACTCCCACTAAATAGGGTCTACCACAGGCCCGAGCAAAAAACCCCTCAGCAACAATGATGTCCCCTTGAAGCCAAAATAACTCTGATGCTAAATGTACGTTTTAACCCCATACAAAAATTACCTGCATATGAATTCTAAAAAAGAAAATAAACAATGGAGAGAGCATAAAACATAAAACATATATACACAAAGATTTTCTCCTGGATCCTAAAACAGAGGCTACCAGATTGATTTTTCATTATGTTCCTTTCAATGTTACAATACATATATATACATGCCAGAGCATCCATAAACCCCAATCCATTAACCCTGGATTAGAACATAACCGTAGTTCCCTTGACTGGATCTACAAAATACCATGGACATAAAACCATCATGCCCAAAACCATGTGTGAAATCCATGCACAAAACCATAGGTAGGTCCGCCCACCTAATATAGGGTCCAAAAAAAATTTTCTCGAGGCGCTGCCCCGAACCCCGCGCGTGGGGTAGTCATGGAAAGAATATAACACAACCCAACAATCAAAGCTTTTTAAAAAATTAAAGAGGTTATGTATACAAATCCTAACTTAACAACATTTTACTTTACAAAAACTTTCATTGTGGAGCATGATGCTTAGGCTATGGCATTGGTGCAATTTTTATGCAAGAAGAAAGGTCCCTTGCCTTTTAAAGTAGAAAACTTACTTAGGCCCATCTATGAAAAGGAAAGGCTAGCCATATTACATGCAATTAAGAAATAACATCCATACCCAATAGGAAAACACTTCAAAGTAAAAATAAATCATGATAGTTTGAAATACTTCTTGGAACAAAGACTATCTTTAGAAGAGAAACAAAAATTGGATACAAATATGTTGGTTTGTGACTTTGAATTATCTACAAAAAGGGAAAATAAAATAGTGTGGTGGAGGCATGCTCAAGGAAAGAGGAAGACACAAAGGATTTGTGATGTGTTGTTTCCATTTGAAAATCTAATTGGGTGGAAGAAACAAGGATAAAATAAAAGCAATATGAGAAGGTATGCAAGATCATTTAGAAACTATAGGATGACCCTCGTGCAGTAGAAAAGTTCATGTGGAAGAATGATTTGTTGTGGTATCAAGATTTCTTATAATTATGTAAGAATTATCAACTCAAACAAAAGGTTCTTTCGGAATTACATACTTGTGCACTATGAGGACATTCAAGGTTCTTGAAGGCATACCATTGGATGAAGAAAGTTTTTTTAGCAATGTCTTAAAGTGGATGTGAAAAAGTTTGTGGTTGAATGTGTGGTATGCCAAGAAAATAAGTGAGAGACAATCAAGACCCCAGTGCTCCTTCAACAATTAGTGGTACCAAGCCAATGCTAGGAAGAAGTTCAATAGATTTTATTATAGTTTTACCCAAATATGAAGGAAGGAGTGTCATTATAGTACTGGTCGATCGAATGACAAAGTATGCCATTTTTTGCTCTCTTTCTCGTCCTTTTAGAGTAGGAACAATGGCAGAAGCATTCATGGAAATAGTCCAAAAGCTACATGGAATATCAAAGAAAATTATAAGTGACAAAAGATCCAATTTTCATTGGAATTTTTTGGATTGAATTATTTTCTTGTTTGGGTACTCAATTTTCTCACATCTTATCTTATCATCCTCAATTTGATGGGAAAACTGAGATTGTGAATAAATGTTTAGAAGTATAACTACATTGCTTTGCATCTGATAGACGCAATGGTTGAAATGGTTGCCCTTGGTAGAATTTTGGTACGACATATATTTCCATACTTCATAAAAAATGTCATAATTTATGCCACTATATGGATACCATCCTCCATCCATCACAACACCCTTGAAAGTGACTATAAAGGCTTAAGCAATATATAACCGCATACAACACCAACAAGCAGTTATTGAAGAACAACTTGGTCGTAGCACAAAATTAGATGAAATAACAAGCATATCAACATCGCAGTGAAAGGGAATTTGAAGTGGGGGATTAAGTATTTGAGAGACTACAACCATATAATCATATGTTGCTCAAGCAACGAAAGGAAAATAAATTAGATCGAGGTATTATGGCCCCTATACGGTGCTGTAGAGATTGGAAAAATGGCTTAAAAAATAGATTTTCCTTAATCTTCACGTGTACATTGTGTCTTCCATGTTTTTTTCTTAAGGAAGGTAATCACTGACAAGATCTAAGTCCAAACTATTTTACTAAATATTAATGAAGAAGGGAAAATCATGCTAGAACTAGAAACAACCATGGAAACAAGAATTAAGCAGTTGAGAAACCAAGCAATTATTGATTACCTCATCTAATGGAAGAACCTAGTAGGGGAAGAAGCGACATGGGAAGATGAGTTGTTCATGCAAATATACTCATGGATAGTCAAATGTTGAGGAAAAAACTTGTTTGAAAGGCAAGGTCATGTTAAACCCTATATAAGCTACATGTTAACCCAAAAACCCCTTATTAAGCCCTAGATATTGAATGGTTACATTTATATTGTTATGTTGTTATGTAGGCTAGAACCTTTTATGGTCCCATTTTATTATAAGAGACAAAGGGTACAATTATAATAAAATGGGACCATAAAAGGTTCTAGCCTACATAACAACATAACAATAGAAATGTAACCATTCAATATCTAGGGCTTAATAAGGGTTTAGGGTTATCATGTAGCTTATATATATATATATAATATATATATATAGAGAGAGAGAGAGAGAGAGAGAGAGAGAAGCCCTAGTCTCAGGATCATCAAACATTGTCTTGTACATTCTGTTCATTGTAAAAGGAGATTTCCCCTTTGAAGAGGATTGTAATTATTGGTTTCTTATCATTTTTAAGGTGCAAGGCTAATAACAAGATGAAGGTTGAGAATGAGGAGTTGGTTCTCGTAGCACTGAATGGATTCTCTTCTTCCTGGGAACATTTTTTTCAAGGCGTCTTTGCTTGTGAGAGGCTTTGGGATGATTTCATTCAATAGGAGATAAGGCCAGAGATAGTTTGAACCAAAAGTGGAAGAGATTCAAAACCTATTCATCATTGGGAAGATGAAGAGAGGAGATAAGAAAGGAGGGGATTTGGGAGGGATCAAAAGGTCAAGGAGGAGAATTAGGTTCTTTAGATCATTGGGAGAAAGACTTGAGTTGCATGAAGTGTTTCAAAATTCAAAGTGCCACAAGATGGGCTACCATGATTTCATCGCCCTAGGACGAAGAAAGACAAGTAGTAGTAGAAGCAATTTGCAAGGAATGCTAAAGTTTAAGCTGGAGCATATGGATTAATCTATAGCCTTCAGATAGCTTCTTAATGGTTACATGCCTTTCCACAAAGATTGCATTTGTGTAGGGCATGTTACAACTCATATTGCATGAGGTTCCAACTTTTGATTTTCATCACATTGATGGTGATTTGCTTCTTGCTCCTTCGAGTTATTGGATAAATGTGGGGTATTCATCTTTATGAACCCTCTCTCATCACAAAATCATATCATTTGATGGAGATATTTGTTGAGAGAGTGTCACTTTTGCTTGGTTGGATGGTGACAATGCTTGCACTTTGGTTCCTTTTTCATGATTGCACATATTTCGTTGATGGTTGTGAGATGCTCTTTATTACCATGGTATATTATCGGTGGGTGATTATATTGTGATTTTACATACCACCTCTATTTTCACGATACAAAACTTTTTTGTGTATAGTCCATAAATGTGATATACTCCTTATTGGCACATACATTGCAAGTATATTATTATTATGATGCCGCCCCCTTTTACACATTAGATCATATTTTCATTGAAGCAAGGCTATGTTAATAATATGAAAGCATTTTATATTGAGTTATTCGCTACCTCATATATTAATCTTATAATGAAATTATTATACCATAGGGCACACATGTGGACGTGGCTTGTTATTATTTTAATTATGGGCCACCCCTTTACTATAATATACTTTGAACCACATTGGGGTGTACTAAGGTTGGCACAAATGTTGAGGTATTTTATTATTATGTTTGATGGGCCTTCATGAGAAGCTTGGATCCATTTTATGGAGCATCACATTGAAGACATATTATATTAGATGGGTTATATTTGTATAACTTCTTTGGGCACACGAGTGCACACTTGATTGTATTATTATGTGGATTAGCCAGTCACCCTTTCTTATGGGTCAAACTTCAATAATTGTTATATTTGCAGGAGAAGCTGAGATTTTCAGTTAGGCTATGAGAGTTTTTGGAGGGCCTTGTTTCACAGATTTAGCTGCACATGTGGGGTGTTGAGGTGGAGTTGAGGGCAGAAATACACCAGGAGGGTCGAGAGGGTGAGGCCAAGTATTTTTTAGGAGGTTGAGACTTCCAGAGGCAAGGTTGTGAGGCTATATTGCTAGCCAAAGGCGCACATGTAGTCCATATTGTTTTCGAGGATAGACAAAAATTCTTAGAGAAGTCAAGATCACTTGTAGAAGGAGGCTTCGAGTTTTCCATGTACTTTTGTTAGTGGGTATAAGATTTCATTTTATCTCGAGGGCTTTGATAATGGATTCAAACAAGATTGAGGAACCAAGATAGGTTGGATGGCATCTAACTTTGGTGTCTGGAGAATCCTATGCCTTCTAATTTTCGAAGAGCATGGGATGATGTAATTTGTTATGACACACATTGTGTTACCAATAGATCCTATCATGTTGCATGAGTATTGGAAAGATGATGCCAAGGGGAGGTGTATTATTCTAAATGGGGTCCAAGGCCACGTTGTTCCACATTTGGCAGGAGAAGATATGGCTGAGAAGATGTGGGATGCCATCAACAAACTTTTTCAGGATAAAAATATGAATCATAAAATCATCCTAAGAGAGAAGCTCAATAGCACAAGACAAAATAAGGGAGAGAACATTTCTAGTTATCTCACCCACATCTGGACAGTCAATGATGACCTGACAACCATTGGAAAGAAGGTTGACAATGAAGATCTTGTGCGAACAACCCTGAATGGGTTTTAAAAGAAATGGGATGTTTTTGTGCAAGTGGTTAGTGGAAGATCTAATTTTCCTAGTTGGGACCACTTGTGGAACGACTTCACATAGGAGTTTCGAATAAGCCTTGTAAATGGAAACAATGGTACTAACAACAATTCCAAGCAGAAGGAAGATGATAACGAGGATGTTGCTCTTGTGAGAAAGGGCAAAGTGAAGAAGGGATCTAGTAAAAGGCCCTCCTCCAAGGGGGAAAAGAAGAAGGACTTGTTGAAGATAAAGTGTTATGGTTGTCATGAGTTTGAAAATTACCACAACAATTACCCACACAAGAATAAGGGTGACAAGAAGGGTGAGAAGCAAACAATGATAATTGCATATGAGATTTCTAGACGGTTGGAGGATGATTTTGCACTCATCTCTTGTAGAAACAATCCAAAAGAATTGTGGCATAGTGGAATGGGTCATAAGGTGATAAGCATTTTAGATGTGAACACATAACATGAGGGTGTACAATGTAGAACACCTTCCTCACTAAGAGGGAGTGTTGGTTGTTGTAGCACAAACATGTGTTCTAGGCTCAGTTGGTGCTAGTGAGGCTAGGAAGACAATAGCAAAAAATCTATCCAAGCTAAATTTATTATTTTAAATGGAAATTTGTTAATTAAATTAATTAATCATCTTTTAAATATTTTCCTAAGTTTTAACTAAGGGAAATATATTAATTAATTATTAATAATTAAGGCATGGTTAATTTTCCTCTACAGAGTTCTAGAAAAGTCTCTAAGGGATCTTAGCCATCAATTAGATCATTTCAAATCTAGATCTTGGTCATTACTTTATAACCAAGAGATTATAGAGGAAATTGATGGGAAGCCTTGGAGATCATGATCATGGTTATTTAGTTTGACATGAGTGAGGGTTTCAACAATAATTGAAGCAATGAATATTTTTTGGGGTTTTCTTTCATCAATATTCTTCCAATTTCCGAGATCTGGAGGAGGAATTTTCCCAAATTTCTTCTATAGACAGAGAGTTTGAGTTGTTGATGTCATGAGGATTCTAAGAGGGTCGTATTTTCTCTGAGGAGGCCAAGATTCCTTGAGGAGGTCGTACGAGATTGCCGAGAGGGCCATACAAGTTGTCAACAGGGCCAAGATATTGATTCCATCTAAGTTGTGAGCATCAAAGTGTCCAATAACTGCATGTGCGGGGTTATATAGCTAGTATTTTCTAGTGTGAGGCCGTGTTGGGTTGTAGAGGGAGGCCATGAGCTTTCTAGGGGTTAGATGAACTTGTGGAGATGAAGAAATATTTTGTCGGGATTTGGAAAGCAATATTGTAATATTTATCAATCACATAATTTTTTGAAGATAATAATAAAACTGCATAGCTGAAGAATTGGTTTTCCCTTCATGGGTTTTCCAAGGAAATTTTGTCCAAAAATATTGTGTCCATTTTGTGCTTGTTTTTCTCAAAGTTTCCACAATTTATTTTTTGGTGAATTTTGCAATTATGTTTTTATTCAGTATTTGTAGTAAATACATGGATAATTACTAATTGATTGCAATACGTGATATTGTTATCATTTTTTCATAAATCACTTGTAATACTTATTGGTTAAGGGTGCATATCATTAGGGACTTGGCTTAGATTTAATGGGATGAATGTAGCAACAAGCCATGGCTTTTCCATGGTGAAAGGGGTGGAATTGTCTGCAAAGAGCTTTCTAACCACTAGACTAGTAGGATTTATGGGAGACGTAGATGCTTCAGTGGTCTTATTGGTAGTCTTCCTATTTGTTGAAGCTACAATATTGTTGGAAGAACTACCAGGGGACTTGATAGGATTAGACTCAGAAGTTGCCAGAAGATAATCTATTTTTTTGTTCTAAATGCTCTCTTCAAACAAAGGTTAAGTTTAAAACTTTAGATCACGAGGAGGTTGACTCAAATCCTCCCTAGCAACAATGCCATAAGATGTTGCCTCAAAATCTAATAGGTCTTGTGAGGGTGGAACACAAGACAAGACCTAGACCTAGGGACAACATTATGAGGTTTGGCCTATTGTCACCACAACCACTACGTCCTGCTCTTTTGTGGACTTTCACCACTAGGGAGGCTTCCCTATATTAGGTCACCTAAAAGGATATATCAAGTACAAGGGATAAGGTGACAAGATAGACTTAAAGAGGGAATTCATGCCCTCCAAAGAGGCCTAATTTAGGCACAATGTGAACTAGGGTTTGAGAATTAGCAAGGTAAATAGGCCAAGAAAAGGTCACAAGGCCAAGAAAAGGCTTCCTACAAGTGTATATCTTCAATTTATGGAACATGAAGCCTTCAATAAGCCTCAGGTTGAATCCTATGACAAACTAGGGCTCTTCTAGGGCAAAGGAAGTTTGCCCCAACATAGAGAGATTAGCCATGGGAATGACTTGATTTTGAGGAAAATACCTCACCTCCACATATTGAACCCCTCTACCTAGGAACGTTTCAAGTCTTAGGCGTCTTACCTTTAGAGGTAAAAAATGAGGTTAAGGAGAAGAGAAGTGAAGTTTAAGTTGATTTTTAAGATGATTAGCCATGAAACAAAAGGCCAGTGCCTTGACCTTGTGTGATGGGGTTTAGGGGGCAGCTGAATATGGCTAAACCTATAAAAAGGAGTAATGGAATAAGAAACCTAGGTTTCAAACTCTAACAATCACTTTTGTGAGGGAGAAAAATCAATGGGGATAGCTAATTTAAAGGTTCACCTGTGAGATAGTCATTCACACTCTATAAGAGAGTAATGCATGCAATACTACCATCAAGAGTTCATAGAATAATTTTCAACCATAAATTTGCACATAGATCTCCTAGATAATCAACAATTCCATGCAATAACCACAAATAATAAAAAAATTATCAAATACAAGGCATATTTACAAAATAGAATGCATGAACAAGTCCTTTATTGCACTAAATTGACATCTCCAAAGCCAAGCTCCATTAACAAAAATCCACCATAGATCACATCTACAAAAGATACAAGACACTATTTAGCAAGGCTGAATTCTCTTAGAGGGCCAAAGATATCATAAGTAATGATAATAAAATGTGGCTAACCTCTACTTATATAAGGTTTAACTCACCTATTTTAGCCTAATTAAGCCCCTAAAATCAAGTTTGACATTAAATGACCTTGGGATACAAGCCAATTGTTGGGATGGGGTCCCCTAGGTCAGTTTTGGGGTTAAAATAACCCAAGTTTTGATATATTGTTGTATGTAATGTAAAGTCTCCACAATTTGTGGATGTAGAGCGCATAAATGATTAGGAGTCCAAGGGGTTTTAGCCCCTTGTTTATGTAAATTTTGAGTCGGTTTTAAGACCCACCCATGGTCTACGGACCATGGGATCGTATGAAAAAGGCTATAAATAAGTGTCTTAGAGAGTTTAAGGCATGTTATGTTAGATATGGATGTAATGGGTCAATAAAAGAGAAGGGATAACATAGAGAAGTGGGTCAGATAAGAGAAGAAAGGCTCTGTAGCTGAGTGCGTAGAGGCCTAGGTAGAGTCCGCAGCGGAGTGTGATGACCCCTACAGCTGAGTGCATAGGGAAAGTTACCGAATAATTCCCGTGTATATCTGTTTTATCTCTGATTACTTATGTTTATGATATATGTTGTTGATGGATAATATGTTTATGGAATAATGATCTAATTTTGCGTGAATTGTTGAAGAACTATTAAATGCTCTACGCAAGAATGTTTATATAATTTCACAAAGACTTTGATGCATTCTCTTATGCTTATGAATAACTTAAGTATATCTGCGCGAACCCTAAATTAGGACTACTTTCTGATGCATGTAAGTGGATAGATTGACTGTTAAGGGTCCGTAAAGCTCAATCATAGACCTTCGCGAAGGTCTGAAGACTGTTTTAACAAAGTTGCAGTGTCAAGCCCTAGGGGCTTATAGATCTTTGTGAAGACAGATATAGGGTGCTAAAAGATATCCCACTCATATATGGATGTGGAAACTTGGTTCCAGCATCCCCCCATACTGCTTTGAGTGAGACTGCAGCCTACGCTACGCTAGTTGTTGCCGAAAGGGCCAGTAGCATAGGGATTTGTTGGTTGGCACAACTAACTCTAAACCTGGGTCAGGACCCCCTAAGCCAACAAATGGTTCCATTGCTAGGACTAGGATTTGCTTGAAAGAGATGTGTGATGCCGCATCACTGGAATCTGACCAAGAAAGAAATTGAAAATTGGTTGGGTCGGAAGATTCACGAGTTTGTGGTGCAAGAAAACATGAATCTGTGCTTGTCGAAGGAATAATGGTCAAACAAGTATCTATATATAGGGATACACAAGATCTTCTTCTACACCTTTCCCATTGAACTATATGAGTGGTTAGCCAAATTGACAGCCAAGAAAGGAAGGTGGAAGCTTGATAATCCTATAGTGTGGACTCCTAAATTAGTGCGATGATTAGAAGCCTCTGAAAATCAGATCGTGCGGGTTGTTGATCATTGGCTCGATCAAATTCTAGGAGGATTTTTTACAGAATTCGTAGTTGATACCTCAATTAGCTACAGTGAAGCGAAGCAACGATTCTTCAAGGGACCTCAAGGCAAGTATTTAAGATCATTGAATACTTGGATTAAAATGTTGTTGTGTGAAATACGAGTGATTCCATTACCTTGATGTTCAGAGCTATGCAAAGTGGATGATTCTTTAGAAATCGTGAAGGATCAGGACTAGAGTATAGTCCCTTGATTGGACCGCCTGTAAGTGACGACGAAGGGGTGAAACAGACTCCACCGCGAAGTGTTGTTCATCTAATCGCTCAGGGAATTCCTCAAGTAAACCATCCATCCACTCCACTCTGCCTCCACCTCCACCTCCACTGCATTCACCCTTGCCTACACCTCGACCACCACCACCTCCATTCAACATGGCGAACACAATGAATCTTTTGATTTTCAAGGGCATCAGGAGTGAAGATACAAAGCAGTTCTGGTTTGTTGTGGATGTTGTTTGGACTGCGCAACAAATTACTGATGATAATATAAAGAAAGTACAGTTGGTTACTGCTCTGTAGGATCGTGCGCTGACTTGGTATATTAAATTTTGTTTTGATCAACCTCTTGCATCGCTAGCAAAGACGAAGGCTGCCTTAAACAAGGAGTTTCGTAAGCCTAAGTCTAACTCGCAGTCAATAGTTGGATTTAAAGAAATCATGATGAGGGTCGATGAGACGCCTTGGGAATTAGATCAAAGGTTGAAGTGTCAAATTCGAGAAGCTAACATGCAACTCACAGATGACCAACATTGCGAATTGTTTATAGCTTCACTCCTGCCCCACTTGAGAATTTCTTTGTCACAACAGAAGATAGGAACACAGGAAGAAGCCTTGGAAATCGTGATGAGGTTACATGCAACACCTATTCAGGATGCGACCATGGGGGTACAACAAATTCACTCTCAGTTACAGAGCCTCTTCCTAGAATTGCAAAGCTTGAAGAAAGACAAGGAGTCTAAACTACTGGTGCACGCATAAGTCTGGTGTCTAAAATGCAAAAGCCAGGGGCACGATAAATACCACTTTCCAATATTCGAAAATTATATTACAAGAGGGGGACCGATTCCCCTGAAGCCGGAAGCCCCAACAGGGCTGAGCATGTGGGTTGCGATGTGGTGGGCTATTTGTCAAGTTGTTGGACAACATGCGACGGATAACTGTTATTTACTTTAGAAGATTGTCTAGACACCTCAACAATTGTTCCATAACTTCTACAAATCAGTGGGCCATGATGAGCACATTGTTGAAGCTATTAGTTGATGATGGAAAGAACACCTACATACCGATGCAACAAGAAACTCAGCCTCTAGAGGAGGGTGCCGTAGGAGTGTGTGGAGGTTATCAGGGATGAGGGAAAGGCTGAGCAGGAGGAGGACCTAGTAGAGGTCAAGGTTAGGTTATCTGTTACAACTGTGGAACACCAGGGCACTACGCACGGGAGTGTCAAAATCAGACATGCCCGTCATGTGAATACTGCAGTCAATTTGACCATACTATAGAGGAATGCCCAATGTTGATAGATAAGATGCAGGAGAAGAAGGCGTAGCCTCAACAACCTAAGAAAAACTTACAGATGATGACAGCTAAGCCTCGTGAGGAAGATCAAAGCGTGAATATAGTGCCGAGAAGTGGAATAATGTCTGGCGATGATAAAGGTAAACAACCTTAAGAGGATGGATGAGTCTGCAAGGCTCCAAAGAATGAAGTGGGTTTTGATTTGAATTGCATGAAGGAAACATTTATGGAGGTCAATAAAAGCTTCACTGAGGCATCCACCTCAGGAATTCAGGACAAGGTGTAAGAGATCAACATGCCTACAGAGGTTGAGCCCTCTATTCTTACTATGTTTTTGGAGACCTGCATAAAACTGTTGCACGATAGCAAAGGTATGGAAGGCTCGCAGGAGTTAGTAAACAAATGGGAAAATAAAGGGAATGTCCCTGATGGACACCAGGTGGTCAGAAAAAATGGCAAAACATAAGGCAAGTACAGGGCGCAAGATGAGGCTCACCACACAGATAGGGGATTATGAGATGGACCAGGTCATCTTGGACTTGGGGTTGGATGTGGACGTTTTGCAAAAATAAACAGGGGAAAGAATGGGGAGACCTACGTCGCAGTGGTTTCTAATTTAGGTCAGAATGGTGAACCAGTAGAAGATCATCTGTATGGGACGATTATATAGAGTCACAGTTGATATAGAAGGTGGAAGAGCGATGGCCGACTTTGAGGTGATAGAGATCGTTGATGACAATAATCCATACCTCGCGCTCCTAGGAATTGATTGGGCCATTGACATGAACGTGGTCATCAATATGAGAAGGAGGAAAATGTCGTTCGAAAGGAAATCGCTTCGGGTTGTAGTGTCATTGGACCATACAGAAGGGAGAGCTACACTGAACCAGTTTGCGATTATGAAGAAAGTGAGGATGAACTAGACTAGATCTATAAAATAACAGCGCGAGACCAAGACTGGATCTATCCGATAGTAGATGGGTGAATTGCATGGGACCGAGAGAGTTCTTGCACCTCTGATTCAGACAAAGAGCTAGAACATTGGCATAATCGTTTGCATGAAGAATCCACGCTACAATGCAATATGATGATGAAGTCGTTGCATTGTGTTTCATCGAAGGTAAGGGACTTACCCTATTATGATGGTTTAACTGATGTGGATAAGTTTTTGGATGCAATTGAGTGTGAAGTCCCTGAGGATCACCACTTCCAAGCTTTATATTTGGCACTTGGTGCTACACCCGCACGATGGTGGGGTACACACAAGGATAAATTTGATGGATGGTGGGATTACAGAAGAATGATGAGATTATGGTTTGGGCAGCCTAACACTAGATTGACTGAGAAATATAGCGGGAAGGATGATCGGTGCGACCACTTAGCAAAATGGACTAAAGCATGGGGGACAAAACCACAACCAGAGTGGATACACCTATTCTGCCATACTTAGGATACAATTCCCATGAATTGGTATTTGGAAACAGAGCTTCGCCATGGCACCACGGAGTGGGATATTTTGAGGGAAGGGTTCTTATTGACCTTCAGATTTGAAGACGGCTTCGCCAGTATCGATGAAGCCCTACAGGAGATTAAGGTAGTCAGAACGCCGCAAGAACCTATGGAGTGGGTCCAACCAGACTGGAGTACTCAGCTGTGCCATGCGTTGGAATGCTATAATGTGACCGTTGAAGAGGAGGATGAAGATCCAAGAAATATTAATATTCCAAAGGTAGAAGGACATCGCGAAGTCGAGGGCCTGCAAATAAACACCCCAAACATCACTGCGATGTTGAAGACAAAGCAAGTAAACATTGGTACTAAAGCAGAACCAAAGTTTGCAAAGATTGGAGATTACTAGGACGATGCCATTGTGGATAAAGTTATTGAGTTACTCCACGAATATCAGGATCTCTTCCCTACGAAGTTTTTGGATTTGAAGGGCATAATTGGCGATCTGGGCATTATGAAGATTAATCTGAAGCTGGACGCGAAGCTTATTAAACAGAGGACATATTGCCTTAATCTTAAATACAAGGAAAAGGTTCGCCAGGAGTTAGATAAGATGCTAGAGGCAGGCATTATATGACAAATTGAAGACTCTAATTGGGTGAGCCCAATGGTGGTTCAGGAGAAGAAACAAAAGGGTGAGATAAGGATTTGCGTAGTGTTAATCGAGCTTGTCATTGATATCAATATGACATTATTGGGATGGCAAATATTCTTGTGATGCGTGATGTTTCCCTAACCCTAGGGAAATCCTAGCTCTACATAATTCTCTAACCCTAGTTGAAGCAAACACTAATCCTAATCATATCCAATATTTTGTTAAAATCAACCCTGGGAAAATTAATAAAAATGAATAAATCCTAGATAACAAGCTCTGGTTTCATGATGCCTCAGCCTTGCAGAAAATACCAATAAAACCCTATATCTATATTATAAACTCACACCCTAGCATAAATAAATGAATTTCTAAATAAATTAATCCCATAGTACTACCCTAAGCCCTATCATAACCATACCATATCATAAAATCTTAATCACCTCAAAACTACTTAAAACCCCTACCTACCTCTTATCATGTTATATTATTCATTCATATCATGTAGCCTCTCCATGTAAAACATAATACAAACTATCAAATATTATTAAAACAAACATAATCCTTGTCAACGAATATGTTTTGAAACAATATAAAAAAATTCCTTGTTAACAAATGACTTTGTTTACTTGCAGACAAACATGGTTCCCTATGATCATACACGGTAGACATAATGTATAATGCAACAGCATGGTGTTAGACATCACTCACATGGCAGACATGGATGGCATATGGGATACAACGCTCACATGGCAGACAAAGACTTTTTGCATGGTGTTCTATATGGTCCATCTTTCACATGGCAAAAAGATTTAATGCATACATCACATGGCAGGCCATAAAAATTTGATGCTCTAATCAAATACACATGATGTACTAAACATTCATATATAACCTTAGTGCTATAATTAATTATATTATTATCATGGCAATCCCTTTGAAAATAAGTTAAGGTTGTATGTCATATACAATAAAGTTATATGCCATATATGAATTAAATCTATTTTCCATATACGAATTCAAGTTGTCTGCTACAAATGGATTAATATAAGGTTGATTGCACAAAAAGGAGATTTAAGTCGCCTTATTCACCTAATACACATGTCTCTTCATTTTAAGTCAAAACATGTGTAAATACAAGCTTAATCTCATTGTTTTAACTATCCGCTTGGTTAAGAACACAAAAAAGTATACAAATTATTCACAACTCGTGAACAAAAGAAGGAAGAGATAGGCATTTTCTATAAAGGTTTCTCGGTGATAATTTAGCTCGGATTTCAGACAACTCAGACCTGAGTAACCTATTGTGGCTTGAAATTGGAGCAGTCTCTGTGTGGCTCAAACTTGGTGCATTCCTTCTTCTTTTGGGGCAACTATAAGGCTCACCTACAGGCAGCATACCTTAATCACCTACAGGTAGCATACCTAAGATATTCCCTGACAGTAAGCACATAAATTACCTACTGTGATTGGGTATTTGATTATTGATTGTGGCTTAGAAATTTGGTTGGGTTGCAACAAGACCTTGGACTGTGATGTGAAAAATCTCGAACTAAGGTACAACTTCAATGGCTCAGTCATGTGACTATGCTCAACAATGGGTGCAATATCTTGGTTTAAGTCAAACGTTATTGATTGTGACTAAGGCTCATATATCTTTGTGGTGAAGTTTCACTACCAAGACTTGTGAAGAGATCTTGGACAGTGACATTATTAAATCTCCTCCTGGACAACAACAATAATAGAAGCCTATTAGTGCCTCAAACCTGTGAGTAGCTTTACTTATGGAGAATTGTTAATGATGTAGATCTAAACTTCTGAAGGAGACCTTCGGAGCAAGCACTCTATTAGGCATCCTTTGGAGTAGCCTAGTGACAATGTTTTGAGTCTTGAGGATAATGTTTTATGATCCATTGAAAAAAGACTTTTGAGATATCTTGTGACACCTTTGGAGCAGAGTTATAGTAGAAGAGAAGTCTTGCAATATTGAGGTCCATTGAAGAATCCCTTGAAGAGGCTTAGAGTTGGTGCATATTTTGGATTACTTATTAAAGATATCTTAAGGAATACATTATTAGAGATCATGATATAATCATGAGGTGATTTCGAGACTTTGATTGGGTGCAATGAAGTGCAGTGGCGATACCTTCTAATTGACAAGGTTGTCATTGATGATGTTGCGTGAAGACTACAATGAAGCTGAAGATTGACAAGGTTCGGTGAACAAGACCTTGGGAGACATGATGTACAGCCTAACATACCTTGACAAAGTGAAGCTATAGGGTTGGAGCCCTTGGGGTTGGTGCCTTGGAAATTCCAAGTTGGTGCTTGGCAAGTATAAGATTGGTGTCCTTGGAGTTGGTCCTCCTAAACTCAAGGTTGGTGCCTTGGATAAGATATGGTTGGAGCCCTAGAGGATTAGAGTCCTCAAGAAACTAGATTGGATTCTATGCCAGATAAGGGTTGGTGCCCTAGGGGTTGGAGCCTCTAAACGCAAGGTCGGTGCCTTGAGAGGTTAGGGTCGGTTCCTTAGAGGTCGGAGCCTCACAAAAGTCCAAGTTGGTGTTTGGCAACATGTTGGGGCCTGGGCTATTGAAGATCAATGTCTTCATCTAGGGTTGGACTCCTATATACATTATACTCGATTTATTGCGAAAAAGAAATTAATAAAAGAATTTATTCTTATTGTTCATTTTGTGTTCTTAATATAAATGATCTAATTGGTAAAAGTAACAATTGAAAGGAAATACTTATTCACCCCCCTCTCAGTACTTCCAATACGTATATTTGAGGAAGTTGAATGATGCGTGTGTTCACGACCCATTCCCAACACCGTTTACAAATGAAGTGTTGGACAATGTTGGAGGGTAGGATGCCTATTCATTTGCTGACAGGCTTTCTGGGTATCATCAGATCAAGATCGCGCCAGAGGATAGGAGAAAAATGACCTTCGTGATGGAATGGGGTTGTTTTCAATACACTGTGATGCCATTTGGGCTCAAGAATGTGTCTGCGATATTTTCTCACGTAGTCATCACAACGTTTAAGGAATTCATCCAGAAGTTCCTTGAAGTCTACTTTGATGATTGGATGATATTCAAATTAGTAAAGTGCCATGTAGCAAGTTTGTGCATGATGTTGGATATGTGTCGCAGATATCAGATCGCGTTGAATTTGAAGAAATGCCTATTTTTTGTTCCCTTTGGAATTTTGTTCGGTCAGGTGGTGTGCAAGCAAGGGTTGATGGTGGTCCCTGCAAAGATTGCAGTGATAGTGAATCTGGAGGCCCCGAGGAACGTAAAGCATCTGTGCGCGGCACTGGGACATACAGGATATTACAGAAAATTTATCAAAGGATATGCACAAATTACTCTGCCATGGAGAAACTGCTGAAGAAGGATGCAACATTCTGTTGGGACGAAGAATGTCAGTGCAACTTAGATGTATTAAAAGAAAATATGATCTCCGTGTCGATCTTGGTATTCCATGATTGGAAAAAGGAAATTCACGTACATGTGGATGCCTCTTGCATTGCATTGGATGTAGTGTTAACACAGGTCAATGAAGGAGAAATGGACCATCCTATAGCCTTTGCGAGTAGGAAATTATCAAAGGCCAAGAAAATTTATTCAACGACTAAGCGCAAAGGATTGGCCATGGTGTATGTGTTGTAGAAGTTCAGGCATTATCTGTTAAGAGGACATTTCAAAATGTACATAAATAATTTTGCCTTGAAATACCTGGTCAATAAGCCTGTGTTGGGGGGGAAGATATGCAAATGGTTGCTACTATTCCAGGAGTATGACTTTGAAGTAATTTTGAAGCCAAGGAGGTTAAATGCAGGGCTTGACCATCTGTCACGGATTGAAATAGGAGAGGAGCCTAATAATTTGGAGGAAGGGTTGCCAGATGCACAACTCTTTGTAGTGCGCGTAGCAAATAATCATTTTGCAGATATTATTCACTTCTTGAATATGGGGATGGCATTGGAAGGGTGTACAAGTCAACAAAAGAAGGAACTCATAGTGCGTGCGACATATTTTTCAGTTATTGCGGGACATTTGTATAAGATGGGCGTTGATGAAATATTGCACAGATATGTGCTTGATTTTGAGAGAGATAACAATTCTCATTGAAGCTCATGGAGGGGCTGCGAGAGGTCATTATGCAACAAAGGCAACTGCGCAGAAGATTTTGCATGCAGGGCTTTGGTGGCCAATGTTGCATAAAGATTCCAAGGTGTATTGTATGGCATGTGATGCATGTCAAAGAACTGGCAGACCATCACGAAGGGACGAGTTGCCACTAAATCCTCAAGTCTCCTTACAACCATTTGAGAAATGGGCAATTGATTTTGTTGGGCCAATACAACCCTCGGGGAAGAAAATAGGTGTGCACTATATTATCACCGTGACAGAGTATTTAACCAGATGGGTAGAAGCATAGCCGGTTAAGGATTGTATAGAGGAAACAATAGCAAAGTTTTTGTTTGAGTACGTCTTATCCAGATTTGGCTGCCTGAAAGTGTTGATGAGTGACGAAGGTACACACTTTCTAAATGAAACAAACAACGCGTTGACTGAAGAGTTCCAGGTCTACCATTAGAAGAGTACACCATATCATCCACAGGCCAATGGAACAGTTGAAGCCTTTAACAAGCTCTTGGAGAATGTGCTAACAAAGATCTGCAATGTGCAATAGAATGACTGGGATGTGCACGTACTTGCAGTGCTATGGACCTATAGGACTACTTGTAAGAAGCTGACAGGGAAAACGTCATTCAGGTTGATATATGGTGTAGAAGTTATAATGCCGATGGAGTATATTGTGCCTAGTCTATGCATAACAGCTTTCATATGTATGGGAGATCGTGAGGTCGTGGCAGGATTTCATCAACAAGTATAGAAGGAATGTGAAAAGGCATAGCACGATCACCACATCAAGATTCACACATTCAAGGTAAATGATTTTGTCTTATTATATGATAGTAAGTTCACTAAATTTCCAGGAAAATTCTAGATGGATTGGCTAGGGCCATATGTTATCAAAGAAATTAAAGATGGAGGCGTAGTTCAGCTCATGAAGCTTAATGAGGAAACTTTTATGGGAAGAGTGAATGGAAGCCGATTCAAGATGTATACAGGGGATCCTATGTAATGACTATATGGCGGCAGGACGGTCTTAGTGCTCTAGGAAGTTGCAAGGGAGTGTGTGAATATAAACTACATTGTTGGGGTTTGAGGACTACGTAACAGGTGGGCTGCGTGGACAAGGATGAAGATGATATCCAGAGAGATTTGCACAGAAAGTTGCGCCATGGAGAGAGGCGCCACACAACACAATAGAAAAGTGATCGTTGGAGTCACTGTTCATGACTTGACAGCCAAAATACATTAAGAGGAGTAGGATGGTGGCATTTAGTACCAAAATCTTTGAAGATATGTCACCAAAATATTTATTTTCAAAATTTAGGGGGAACAGTCGCATTTGAATTCAAAAACCCTATAAATTGCACATGCCAATCCAACAGAGAACACTTTGTGCCCTTAGAGTTGTTGTTGAAATTTATTGTCTATCCTCTACGAGCCGAGCATTTTGGGTGTAATTCCTGGCACACATAGACATCTCTCTTGAAGCTCATGAGTTGTTTATGGAGAGAATTATTGCCAAGAAACTCGCCGAAGCCTTCAGTTCGGAAGCAGCCATATCCGATGCTCCAGGATCAGAAGTATCCATTGTAGAAGCTATGCTTGCGGTGCCCATGGCGCCGAGGTCACCAAGGCCAAAACAAACCATGGTGAAAGACAAACAACCGACCTTGAAAGGGAAGCAACCTGTAGCAAAGGAAAAGTAGAGAAAGCCGGTGCAGGTACGTGCTTCCCCAAGGAAGCATACTGTGTCACCAACACAGAAGAAAGATAAGCAGAAGGTAGTGGACCTGGAAGCAGAAGAAGGCCAAGGTACATAAGACATATATGTTGAAGGAGTGGAGCCCATCACGAAGCTACCCAAGTATATCCCTCCGTGGAAGGGAAAGGTGAAGATCACAAAGGACCCATACTTGGAGAAATTCACCATTTCCACGCCCCTGCTACCTGAGCAGGTTCCTTTTGAAGGTCCGCGACTTGTGCGAATCCCACTATTGAAGATGGAGGATTGGGACCTCGCGGATCACGTTAGGTTTCCACACTTAGCGATAAATAATTACATGAAGTGTGTCTACTATGCGGAGTCAGGTGTTACTGCATTAGAAACGACAGAATGGACCCGTGGTGTCGAAAACTTGGGGTTACTTAATCTGTTGTGGGTGCCCCATTATCACTGCACCCCAATTAACACAATTTGTGTGTGTTAGCTGCTTATATTGGTGCATGATGGGTGTTTATGGATAGGAGGGCCTATCCCCATCACTGGCATGTTGATTCACTAAATCACGCACCTGCGATATGAATGGCTAAACACGGCTAAGGAGTTTGGTGGGAAGATGGGTGAAAAGAACCTTGCAGAAAAAATAAGGAGAGATTATGGCCTCGCGAAGAAGTCACGAGGGTATTCTATCCTGTCTATCATAGAGCCAACAATCCAATTAGCCACCCAAATTTTAGCAGGAAAGGTGATGAGGAAATGCCACGTCGATGAAGTTCTGACGCACGTAGTGACCCTAACTGCATAGTGCGTGAAGGGCGTGCAGTTTAATTGGTCTAGATACCTCTATAAGGAGTTCCTCATGAACTATAGAGAGGTACATGATGAAACCAAGTCATTTCACTATTCTTGGTTATTGCTATCCATTGTGCTTATCATCTGGGAATTGCCGAAGGACAGCCAATTTCCTCTGCTTGAGGAAGGATTGCTAGAGGCCGTCCAATTCGCTTCCTTATGGGCTACAAAGGACCCTGCGCGAATCACAGAGACAAAAATATTTTGGGTCCTTATGGAAGCAAGTCTCTGCATGGCCACTAACTAGCGTCCGAGGTTGTCCCCAACATTATATACGCAACTGTTAGCCTACACAACATTTAAAGCTCACTTCCACAGTGTGTATATCTAGGCACGAAAGGATCTAGCGTAGAAGTGGCTTGACTTTCCATATTTGGTAACAGAAACGGATGTATAAGAGGTGGTAGCAAGATGGTCCACAGAATGGCGCGCCACTTCATATCTTGCTGCTAGCCCAAGTACGGTTGCAGAGAGCGCTGGGAAGGAGGCAGCTAAGCAGTTTGTGCGGAACCTCAGCAAGCAAAAAAAGAAGGGCGCTGCAGAGAAGGCTCATGTTGAGAAGGAATGTGCTACTAAGGAGAAGGCAGAATAAGAGCAACACGAGACCCAAAAAGGTGACAAGTCATCTTGACTGGAAACATAAACAGAAGAGCTTACAGGATAAGGCGGTAGAGGTGAGGAAGGGTAGCACACCCCCTTCATTTTGAAAAGGCGTGACCTAGAGCAACAAGGTGGATCACAGAAAAGGCAAAAAGCTCAGAAAACACAGGTTGATCTCATGGTGCTCACAGAAAGTGATCTTGATGAGATCGGTGATAAAGTCAGGGATGCCGCAATAGAAGTACTGCAACAATGAGAACAATAGTATATGAAAACATTGGAAGGAGTTCAGAAGGATCTCCGAGAGTTGCAGCTCCAAGCAACCAAGACCCATGAAGATGTCGGGAAGGTGAGTGGCGCACAAGGTAGTTTGGCGCGAGGTAAAAGTACAGTCGTGGAGATGGCTTGGCCGTATGATGTGTGAGTCTTCCCCTTGCCTGAAGGTTCTGTGTGTGCTGAAACTGAGGAACAACGTGCCTTACTTGACAAGGTCACAAAAATGGGCTTGAACCTTGGCGCAATATCACTCGAGTCACTGCATGCATTACTATAGGGATTTGTGGAAGAGTTTCGCATCAGGGAACAACGAGCACTCAATGCTATTAGTGAAATCAAAGTCAATAATCAGTAGTTGTTTGCTGAAAAGACATGGGTTTTGAAGGAGAAGGAGATGCTACAGGCTCATAGTTCACGCTTGGAATCAATTGTAGCGGAGGCATGCAGGACAATTCCTGAGCCTCATATCCTTGAGGATGCACAGCGAGAAGCAAATATCAGAAAACTAGCTACTAGTGTGCGTGAAGCCAAAGCCGAGGTTGGTCGAGTTCAGTTTGAACTCAATATGAAGACCACATAGTTGCAGTTAATATTGCAGCCCACGAATCCACCTAAGGTTCGGGAGCAGCGCGAAGATGCGATAAAGACAAAGATGGTTGCCTTAGACACCATAGTCACTGACTGCACGACATTGTTTGAGCAAGTAATGGAGTTGGTGACCAATCTACAGGAGGATCCAAACCTGTAGACAGTGAATACATAGGTCACAGAGCTACAACGACAGTACGATGAAGTTAGGGCAATTACGCACTACATAGCACCAGTGTAGCACCTAGCCAAACTGTAGGAAGGGAAGCAACTCCTCGCACATGTGGAGGAAGCACATAAAAAGGAGGCCTTTCTAAAGGCCAGACTGCAAACATGGTTGAAAGAATCTTATCAAGTCACGACCATTATCTAGGATAAGATAAAAGGGTTGCAGTAGACACAACAGACGATGAGGTTGGCCATCAAAGGATCAACCACAGAAAAATTGGTCATTGAGGTTCAACAGGTAGCCATGCAGAGTGCTTTTGAAGTTGCAGTAATTTAGATGGAGCTGGGGGGTGTTCACAGTAAGATCACAATGCTAACCGAGTGACTCAAGGGCAAGTCACAATCTTTGTGTTGGGGGATTATTGGGATGGGGTCCCTTGGGTCAGTTTTTGGGTTCAAAAAGCCCAAGTTTTGATATATTTTGGTAAGTAATGTAAAGTCTTTGTGATTTTTGGATGCAGAGCACGTAGATGATTAGGGGTCAAAGGGGTTTTAGCCCCTTTTTTATGTAAAGTTTGAGTCAGTTTTGAGACACACCCATGGTTCGCGGACCATGGGATTGTATGAAAAATGTTATAAATAGGTCTGTCTTAGAGAGTCTAAGGCATGTTATGTTAGATATGGATGTAATAGGTCAATAGAAGAGAAGGGATATAGTAGAGAAGTGGGTCAGATAGGAGAAGAAAGGCTCTGCAGCTGAGTGTGTAGACCCATGCAGCTGAGTGCATAGGGTAGTTTTGAGTCTGTAAATCCGAACTAAAGATCAATAAAGAAAGTTACTGAAGAATTCTTGTGTATATCTATTTTATCTCTGATTACTTTTTTTATGACACATGATGTTGATGAATAATATGTTTATGGAATAATGATCTAATGTTGTGCAAATATGTTGAATAACTGTTAAATGATGTACGTAAGCATGTTTATGTAATTTCGTGAAGACCCTTATGCATTCCCTGATGTTTACGAATAACTTAAGTATATCTGAGCAAACCATAAATTAGGATTGCTTTTTGATGTGCGTAAGTGGATAGATTGACTATTAAGGGTCCCCAAAGACCAATCATAGACCTTCGTGAAGGTCCAAAGGATTTTTTAATATACTTGCAGTATCGAGCCCTAGGGGCTTATAGATCTACGTGAAGGCAAATCTAGGGTGCTAAAAGACATCACACTAATCTCTGGATGCGGAAACTTGGTTCCAACATCTTCCCATACTGCTTCGGGTGAGACTGTAGCCTGCGCTACGCGGGTTGTTGCCGAAAGGACCAGTAGTGTAGGGATTTATTGGTTGGCGCAACTAACTCTGAACCTGGGTCAAGACCCCCTAAGCCAACACCAACCCATTAGCTAATGACAAAACAAGCCAAATTAGCCCACATGTTGTTGAAATGTGACTAGTGTCAGTCTTCATAATTTGTACTTGAGTCATGACTTGATGTAATTATTGATGCACTTGTCAGAAAAAATTGTAAAAAGAAAATGTTATTTTATTGAAATGGGTTTCTTACTCACCATGTTGTGGTCCTAGGTCAAAGCACCCATTGAGTTCTATAGGGGTCTTGTTGTCAAATCAAGAGTCAAGGTAATGATGGTCTAGCCCTTGGAGGGCCCATGTAGCAAAGAAGAAAAATTATTATTGTAATTCGTTGTGTCTAGAAGCCTCCAAGATATGGGTTGGCCAACCTTCCTGAAGTCACCCTAAAGAGGCCTCAAGGAAGCTTATATAAAGATAAGCCTCCTTTCATTTGATACACACATGCATCAAGATATATCCCTGATCTTAGGGAAGAAGATAAGATGGTCTGATCCAGTGAAGAAGAGAAAGAGAAGCGAATTTCTGTGGAGGTCAATGAAGGAGGAAAATAAGTTGATTTCTGTCTCTACCTACTCACACGTATGAGTTCCTTGGGCAAACTAGGGTTTCCTCAATATAGATTTTGCAAAGTTTTAATTTGGGGTTTGGCTGGCTCATCTCTTTGAAGGTTTTGTCTTGGGTCAAGGTCAAGGTACTGGAAGTCTTCATTGGAATTTTATAAGAATAAATTTGTGTGGGTTTTCATCTTTAGGATAGGATTTGGCCCTGTATAGTAGCCTACATCTAGTGTTATTGTGTTTGCATTATGATATTCTTATTGGAATTTGTCTTGATGATGAACGTCACTAAATAATCCCCAGATGTGGGTGGCAATTAAGGCGATTAAGGTGATGAGACGGGGCGACGGCGGGCGAGGCGGCCACTTGGTCCTCTGCAACCATCCCAAGACCAACATGAATAATACTCACGGCACCTCGCAGGTAGCATTTAATGCTTGCTCTAGCTGAGGCAAAACCATCACTTGCATAACCATGGAGCCGGTGAATAATCCGATCATTCTACCCCTGTTTCACTGTGCTTGCCCTCCGCAGGTGAGAGAGCCAACTGAGCGAACCAACACAGGGCGCAGATGCTAGCTTTTGTGCTATCTGGACTTGGGTAATGGCTTCCACCATTCCCATACTAACCTTTTCAATTTGGCTCTTGACCCTTAGCACTTTGTAACCTCTGCTTAGTATTCCTCTGTCAACTCTTCTTTCACCCCCCTGATTCTATAACTGCTCCTACCTCCACCATGGTCCGCCACCGTATGCGCAGCCGACGCAGTGGCACGCATGATGGTAGCTCTCACTCCCTTGCTTTACATAGCCACAATTCGGCTTCTCCTGCCTCCTCAGCTGAAAATCCCCACCAATATAGTGTTGCAGGTCCGTATCCGAACACTAGAAGTGGTAGAGGCAGAGCCTGTCTCCACTGCTCCAGACCCGACAAGGCGACAATATGCATTGCTATCTTTCCTCTGCCTCTGCATAAGGTCCCCCACATGATGCAGTTCCCATTTCGTAGCTCTTTGAATTGCCCGGTTATTGTTGCCACCGTCTCCATCTCCATTTCTGAAGAGCCTGAGCAGCAAATTCCCATGACTATTTCCATGGAGGAGACAAACAGAGCGGGCCCAAGCCATCACAGAGACAATAATGACGAGTTGGATGGTAATGGAGGTCGGAACATAAGACATGGAAAAGCCATTGCTGGCAACTTGCATGATCCTTTAGGCATTCCAAGTGACACGCAGGCAGTGGAAAGCCGTCTGGAGAACACGTCGCGACCGCAGGTTGAGGCTGGCAGCAGGGAGGGAGGACATCAGGCAGTGGGACGTGGTGAGGCAGATAACCTGGATGACTGGGCATGTCTTATCGTGGAGGAAACTGCTCTGGATGACCTTGTGACTCGTGTCACACCCGACAGGTGGCATTTCATTTAGTTCTAGGTCTAGTTTCTGTCTTGCTTATGTTTCCTCAGGGTAATCTGATGGTTGGCTGGTCCAGTCAGGACAAATTGTTGTTTTTCTGGGTGGTTTTGTTGTTGGTTGATAGGTTGGTCTATTTAGGAAACCAGTGGGTTAAATTTGGGTGCTTTTGGACTTTTACTTTTGCACTGGTTTCCCCTTTGTAGGGGCAGTCTCAGACAATTTTCATGGTTGCGTGTTGATTAAGGCCGAGACCCTTTACGACCCAGATACTCTGTAACTTTTTTTGTATTATATCAATAGATTAACCTTATTTAGAAAAAAAACATAACTAAATAATAATGCTAATGCTCTAATATAGCCCATAAGAAAATGTCAAGAATTGCAAAGAAATCAATTCAATAAACACCTTAAATGTCTACCCTAGATTTATCATCACGAAATCATAGCTAAGGTTGTGAACAAGGGGTAGAAAGAAGATTAATTTTGGCATCATTCCATCTCTAGGAAGTGAATTACCTTAGGCCGATTTTGTGGAGACATAAAGAACATTTTTGTGTGTGTATGATATCAAGCCCTAGTTGCGAGATTTGGTCGCAGGTCTTATCAAAAGTATATTTGAAGAGCAATTTCAAGAAACTGAATTAATTGGGGAGTATCCCTCTCATGATCGCACTCTCTGGAAAGTAGATCGAAGTCTTTTGGCTCCTACATTAGCCCTTAATCACTAGATCAAGGTCACATATCTACTGTAGCAAAGCGAGCACATAAGGAGACTTTTTGTGAAGGACGAAAGTCTTGACAAGTAGCCCTTATGATATGTTTTGATATGATTAGTTTTTCTATGCTAATAACAATTGCAAATTTATAAACATGTCCTTGCTTATTGCTTCTTGTGCTAAGGTTTCCTTAGTTGTTTGTGCATGTAAATAGGTAAATTTCCTTAAGTTTAAAGTGACGTTCATCAGTAAAATAGCTTGAAAAACAAATACTGAACAATAGACATTCAAAGTACAACAAACTATCAAAGAGACACTTTAACACAGTGATTTGATGAAGGAGTTCACCCCTCCTGGGCTACATCTCCTTGGTCTAGCTTCCATGACTTGGGCCTCTGTATTAGCTCAATGTGGAAAAAAAAATGTTTTACAAAGCTCTATGGCTCCTGATACCTGCACCAATGTGTTCAAAATGTCCAAATTAGCCAATAACACCTCTTTCTGAGCTCAATTTTATCAAAATTTGACTTTTCTATGGCTCAGTCAGTGTTTTCATAGAAAAGCTCTGCTAAATCTGGAATGACTCCAGTTAGCGCGCTAATTTTGGAGGCAGGCCCGAATTTGAGGGCACCTCCAAATCCATCGCCAAATTAAGCTCGGAGTTAAACTGCGCTTAACTATTTTAAACTCGAATTAATTAATTTAATCTTAGCGCAAATTGTAGTCTTAACTTCCAACGGTTTAATGGGTTGTTCACATGCGTTAACCGTCGCATTAACTATTGTGGTCGGAACCGTTGGAGCTGACCGTTTGATGTTGTGATGTCAGCGTTCACATGCAGAATCGTTAGAGCTTTGGTTTGGATAACCATCAATTCATAACCGTAACCGTTGTGGTTTGTTGTGTCACGTTCACATGGGGGGAGGGCTAGCATGCAGGCTGGCCCTCCCCTAACCACCAACTCATAAACCTTTACAATTTAACTTGTTGCAGAGATATAATATGGTAAGAACCATGCTGTAGAGTAAGCGGTTAAGGCGTATGGTTTGCGTGTGGAAGGTCGTGGGTTCGACCCCAACTTCTGCCAATATATTTTGCTCCAATGTGTAGACCTCCAATCCAACACACCCCTATACAAACCAACCAAACATTGCCACTTGTCCATCGGTGATTCGCCATTGACCATGCCTAGTCACCTGCCACGTCAGCAGTACAAACTGTGCAATGACTAGGCTTTTTTTTTTTTTGTTGCAAATTCCCTCTGTTTAGCAAGGTGATCAGAACACAATAACTTTCTGATACGAACTACAGTCTTAACTTCTGGCGGTTTAATGGGTTGTTCACATGCGATAACCGTCACATTAACTATTGTGGCCAGAATCGTCAGAGTTGACCATTTGATGTCATGGTGTCAACGTTCACATGCGGAACCGTCAAAGCTTTGGTTTGGATAACCATTAGTTCATAACCATAACCGTTGTAGTTTTTTGTGTTGCGTTCACATGGGGGGAGGGATGGCATGCGGGCTGGCCCTCCCTTAACTGCCAACCCATAAACCTTTACACTTTAACTTGTTGCAGAGATATAACATGGTAAGAACCATACTGTAGAGTAAGCGGTTAAGGCGTATGGTTTGCATGTGGAAGGTCATGGGTTCGACCCCGAATTTCACCAATATATTTTGCTCCACTGTGTAGACCTCCAATCCAACCTTTGGGAGGTGCCACGTGGCAGCCTCCGAGCTTGCCACATGGCATTCTTCCATTGGTCCAAGAATGAACCAATAAGAATGTTTCAACACACCCCTGTACAAACCAACCAAACATTGCCACTTGTCCATCCTTGATTCACCATTGACCATGCCTAGTTACCTACCACGTCAGGAGTATGAACTGTTGACTGTGCAGTGACTGGGCATTTTTTTTGCAAATTTCCTCTATTTAGCAAAGCGATCAGAACACAATAACTTTCTCATACTAACTCGGTTTTCAACGAAACAAGTTGCGTTAGGACTGTTTTTCCAAGACGGACATGGTCATTCAGGCTTTGATCCATTCCGAGAAATTTGATCTTTGAGCTAAATACTAAGCACCTGATCAGTCCTCCCCACTAGAAGCCTTTTGGACCCCAAAAGTTACTATCAATTGTTCAACAGGTGAGGGTACAACTCCCTCACCTTCTCGGTTTGCAACCATTTGGCTTGAGAAGTCTTTTGTCCCTTGAGTCCCACTCTAAGTTATTATACATCCCCTCTCTTCGAAGTCCTGGTTCTTTTATCAAGTATGAGATCTTGTTGAAGCTCCTCTAGATATTCTAGTGAGAAATCATCTAGTGATGGCAGCTGAACATGCTCTCCTTGATCATCAATCAAAGGAGGCTCAAACAATCTCAAATTCTCAACATTAACAACAAAGTATATTTGCATATAAGGAGGCAAATCAAGCTTAAATGCATTGTTACCAATCTTTTCCAGAATTTTAAAAGGACCATAAGGGATTGGCTTAAGCTTTTTACCTTCCCCTTTAAGTCTCTCTTTTCTAATATATAACCAAACTTCATTGCCAACTTGAAATTTATGATCAACCCGGTGTTTGTCATCCCTTACCTTATAGTTGCTTTGACTTTTCTCAAGTTGTTCATGCGCTGTATGATGTATCAACTGAATTTTCTCTATGAACTTCCTTGCCTTGTCGATGTCACTGTGACCATGGATGGCGACATCTTTCTTAAAGATGAAGTCCAATGGCGATCTGACAAGTACCCATAACATCCCTCAAATGGTGATGTGTTTGTGGAAGAATGATTTGCCATGTTGTATACATGTTGTATGTAATGCAACTGTTCATCCCACATCAGAAGTTTGATGCAATATCCTCTAAGAAGATGAATAATTGTTTGATTGACCACCTCGGTTTGTCCATTTGTTTGTGGATGAAAGGTTGTGCTCTTCTTCAACTTTGTGTCCATCATGTCCCAAAAATTTGACCAAAAATTCCCAACGAATCGAGAATCTCGATCACTTACAATAGAAGTAGGGAGACCAAAATGAACCCAAATGTTTTGGAAGAAATGATGAGTTGTTTGTTCAGTTGTAATTTGATTTTTACATGGTGTTAGTATGAACATATTGTTGAGCCTGTCTACAACTACATACAAGTATTCATGACCTTTCCTTCACAATAGAAGACCTCCTACAAAATCCATTGAGATACTCTCCCATGGACATGAAGGTATCGGAAGTGGAGTGTATAAACCAAGTTTCCTATTGCTAGGCTTACTTGTAGCACATAAAGAACATCCTCTTATGAAATGAGAAACATTATCCAACATGTGTGGCCAATAACAATACCTTTGAAGGTTCGCTATTGTCTTGCATACACCAAAGTGTCCAACAATCAATGAAGTGTGTGCCTCCCTTATGATATTGTTTCTTTCTCCCTAAGGAATACACAACTTGCCCAAGTGATACAACAAATTGTTATGTACATGATAATCCAACTCTTCAAATTGGTTTCCTTGAGTCAATCTTGCATATACATCTTGAAAGTCACTATCATTTGCATATTGTTCTATGTAACTTTCATGCGGAACAGAATTATGCTTGAGTATAACAGATGAATTTATAATAGGCCTTGAAAGCATATCAACTACCTTATTGTAGATTCCCTTTTTCTACGTGATAACCAAATGAAATTTTTGTATAAAACCCATCCATCTGAAATGTCGTGACTGCTGCAACTTTGATTGTGACTGTAAATATTGTAATGGTTGATGGTCGGTATGGATGATGGTCTCCTTCCCCATCAAATAGTGCTTCTATTTATTAACACTTTGTACCAATGCATAAAGTTCTTTTTCATGCGTGGGATAGTTAGTTAGATCTCCATTAAAGATTTCAAAATGAAATGAAATGGGCTTACCACACTGCAATAGAATTGCTCCCATGGCATAATCGCTTGCATCTATTTAAATCTCGAATGGTTGTCTAAGATCTGAAAGTGCTAATGTTGATGTTGAACTTATCTTTTGCTTCAAAGCACCCCAATGGAAGACTTTCTTAACACTTGTCAATGCATGTAATGGAGCTGCAAAGGAAGGAAAATTAGCAATAAACTTTCTCCAATATTGTACTACCCCTAAAAATATTCTTACCTCTGTAATTGTATTGGGCTTGGGCCAATTCAGAATGACCTCAACCTTAGAGGGGTCTATCTTCATCTCACCTCCTCCAACAATGTGTCCCAAATACACCAAAGAAGTCTTGCCAAATTCACACTTCAACATCTTTAAAAACAATTGTTATTTTCTTAAGACATCGAGTACTTTGTTTACATGCATGGCATGTTCATCTCTGGATTGGCTGAATATGAGAATATCATCTAAGTAGACAATGACAAAATCATCTAGAAATGGTCTCAATACATCATTCATTACCCTCATGAAAGTAGCTGGAGCATTTGTAAGACCAAAAGGCATAACAAGTTGCTCAAACAATCCTTGTTTAGTTTTAAATTCAGTTTTCCAAATGTCTTCTTCAGCTATCCTAACTTGATGCTAACCAATTCGTAAGTCTAACTTAGTGAAATACTTTGCATACCTCAACTGATCAATAAAATCATCAATTCTTGGAAGTGGATAACGATTCTTTATCGTGATTTTGTTCAGTGCACAAAAATCCACACACATGTGCCAAGTTCCATCCTTCTTTGGCACCAAGATAATGGGCAAACCACATGGCAAAGTAGATGGGCGTATGATACCTTTGCTCAACAATTCTTGAATTTTCTTTTTGATTTCCAAGCTTTCCATAATCGACATGCGATGCATGCCAATGTTCAGAAGTGGAACATCATGTTGCAACTGAATCTCATGCTGAATTCCCCTCTTGGGGGGTAACCCGTTTGGTTCCTGAAACATCTTGCCATGCTTGCTTACCACATCAAACAAATCAGATTTCAATTTGTCATCACAACCTTCAAAAGATTCATAATTAATATTATTCTTTTCCTTGATCATGAGAAGCACAAAATTTTTACTTGCATTTACTAGTCTCTTCATCTGCCCTGCATTAACCAAAGAAATGTTCATCTTTTTTCGATGGGCTCTCACTATGTACTCCACCCCATTTTTGAGAAATATGTATTTGTTGTCATGGCGATAAAATACTACTTTTCTATCATACAAATAAGGACCACCCAAAATGATTCCTGAGATGTCAAGTGGAACTACATCTAACTCAACTTCATCAGTGAACTTTTCAGTAATGGCGAACTTGAATAAACACTTCCTTGTAACTTGTAAGTTTGCATTGTTAACTATCCAACCAAATGGATATGCTTATGATGAGGTACAATTTCAAGGCTTAATTTTTAACCAAGTCTTCTGAAATCAAGTTTGATTGTGACCCATTATTAAATAATGCATCAATCTTTGTATGATTTGAAATCACTCTTACATGAAACAACTCTATTATTGACTCTTCATTTGAAGTGTTGTTTTGACTATGTGATGAACTAGTACTTGCAACAATTTATTTTCCTTTTGTAACCCTGGCTGAAATCTTGGTCTCATCACCAAAATATGAACCAAGGTCATGTTGTGTGATAGCAACCGTCTTTTGTTTTCCCTTATTGTTCTGTTTCTTAGGCCTTAATTCGGGATTAAATTTCCATCAGTGGACTTCATCATGCCCTTCTTTGGAACAGTGTTTGCATGTGATTTCCCCCCTTCTTTCTTCACACTTACTTTTTTCTTTCCCTTCATTTTTCCACCCTTATATTTCTCCTTACCCTTGAACGGATTCCTCTTACTACCCTCTTCCTGAATGTTCTTTCCTCTAGATTCAAGGTGTGTGGCTTGCACACGTACCTCATCTAAGTTGTTTGGACTGAACATAATAATAATATGTTTCAAATAGGAACGCAAACCCCCAATATTATTCAACAGTGTATCTTGGGAATTCAAATTCACTCCTAACAACAAAGCCCTTTTCCTAAACTCCTGTGTATGATCTTGGATTGTTTGGCCTTTAAGCTGCCTGAAATTCTTCTAACTCATAATGGCTTTTTGCATATAGGCTAAAGGATAAAACTGTCTTTTAATTGCAGAAACAAATTCAACATAATTAATGGATATCTTACCATGGATTCTCATTTCCTCTTGAGTCTTTGCTTCCCACCAAACTAATGCAACTCCTTCTAGCCTTAATGAAGCCAATTGGATCTTTATGTCATCTTCTTGAAGGTTCTGAATTCTGTAGTATACCTCCAACTGTCGAATCCAATTGTCCAAGTTTTCTGCATTCACCTCTCCATTGTACATGGGAAGTTCGAATTTTATGTCCAATTTAATTAATGGAGACTTTTCTTTTGGGGTTTTTGAATGAGTATGGGAAGTTTCAGTGGTGGTAGTGGAAGATGATGTTGTGTGAGATGATGGAGATGATGGGGATGGTGGAGATGGAGGTGGCTTTCCACCATTCCCTTTGGAATCCTTCTTCTCATATTTTTTATCCTCTAAGCTTCCTTCTCCATTTGGAGGTATAGAACTCTCTCCAACCATTCTAGTGTTCCTCTCTTCATAGAGGAATTTAACCATCTCAGTTAAAGTGAAGAAAACTTTCTTGAATTATTCCTCTTCTGAAGAGGGACCTTCATGCTCTCTTTCTCCAGACATAATGGCTGTGGATTCATGCTCAGGAATTGGTACTCCTTGTACCTCTTCAATCTCAGTTGAAGGAAAACTTGAGGAGTTTCAAGTGTAGCTAGAATTGGAACTTTGGGTGGTGGAGATTGTGGCCTTGTGGCTCCCCTTCTTCTAGGCATTACCTCAGGAGTTGCAACCAATAGCTTCCCTTCTCCTTTCTACAACTTTAACCTTGTAAGCATCACAATTTTGCAACCATTACAACCCCAATTGCACAAACTCAAGCAATAAAGCAATTAAACCTAGCTCTGATACCAACTTGATTTGTTTTTGTATGATTAGTTTTGTTGTGCTAATAACAATTACAAATTTATAAACATGTGCTTGTTTATTGCTTCTTGTGTTGAGGTTTCCTTAGTTGTTTGTGCATGTAAACATGTAAATTTCCTTAATTTTAAAGTGACATTCATGAGAAAAATAGCTTCAAAAACAAATATTGAACAATAGACATTCAAAGTACAACAAACCATCAAAGAGACACTTTAAAATAATGAGTTCACCCCTCCTAGGCTACATCTCCTTGGTCCAGCTTCCATGGCTTGGTCCTCTATATTAGCTCAATGTGGAAAAGTGTTGCTTGACAAAGCTCTATGGCTCTTGATACCTGCACCAATGTGTTCAGAATGTCCAAATTAGCCAAGAACACCTCTTTCTGAGCTCAATTTGGTCGACAATTGACTTCTCTATGGCTCAGTTAGTCTTTTCTTATAAAAGCTTTGCTAAATCTAGAATGACTCTAGTTAGCGGGCTAATTTTGGAGGTAGGCCCGATTTTGGGGGCACCACCAAATTCGCCGCCAGATTAAGCTCGGAGTTAAACTACGCTTAACTGTTTTAAACTTGAATTAGTTAATTTAATCCTATAATTAGAGAAAGCTGTAGTCTTAACTTTTGATGGTTTAATGGTTGTTCACATGTGATAATCGTCACATCAACTGTTGTGGCAGGAACTGTCAGAGTTGACCGTTTGATGTTGCAGTGTCAACATTCACATGCAGAACCATTAGAGCTTTGGTTTGGATAGCCATCAATTCATAACCATAACCATTGCGGTTTGTTGTGTTGTGTTCACATGGGGGGAGGGTTGGCCTGCGGTTGGCCCTCCCCTAACCGCCAACCCATAAAACTTTACACTTTAACTTGTTGCGGAGATATAACATGATAAGAACCATGGTGTAGAGTAAGTGGTTAAGGCGTATGGTTTGCGTGTGGAAAGTCATGCGTTCAACCTCGACTTCCGCCAATATATTTTGTTCCACTGTGTAGACCTCCAACCTAACCTTTGGGAGGTGCCATGTGGCGGCCTCCAGATTTGCCATGTGGCATTATTCCATTGGTCCAAGAATGAACCAATAAGAATGCGCCAACACACCCCTGTACAAACCAACCAAACATTACCACTGGTCCATCCTTGATTCTTCGTTGACCGACATTGACCATGCCTAGTCACCTGCCACGTCAACAGTAAAGACTGCTTACTGTCAGTGTTTGGGCAATTTTTTTTGCAAATTTCACCTGTTCAGCAAAGCGATAAGAACATAATAACTTTCTCATACGAACTCGGTTTTTGACGAAACGAGTTGAATTAATATCGTTTTTCTGAGACGGACGTGGTCATTTATGTTTTGATCCATTTTGAGAACTTTTATTTTTGAGCTAAACATTGAGAACATGATCACCTTATGAAGCCACACTCATTAGCATATGAAGCGAAGGTCAAAAGGCGTAATTTCAAGCTCTGAAAAATGTATGAAATATCTGAGCATATTTGCATCTCTGGTATGTGTATTCCAACCACTATAGATTAGTAAATTCATTAGAGTTTTGCAAGGTAGTCAAGGCCTATTTGTTAGCATCTACCATAGCTCTATAAAAGAACCAGAACCCTTGTCAACGACCTGAGGTTTCTGTGGTATTAAGTGACATATTTAATGCCCTAGCAAGGACTCAAGTCCTCTATTAAAGGTTCACAATTCTGTGTATAGTACTGTGCATAAAATCCTCATTGGAAGAGGCACCACGATTATTTCTACACCTATGCATATATTAGTTCTAAGAACAAACTTGTTGAAGTGGTATTTTGGGCATAAGACAAAAGTACCAAAGTTTTGAAGCATAGTCTCACTATCAAGCAAAACCTATACCGTGCGTGTATACAAGATATATAAAGGTCTTCTCTATAGCTGAGCATGAGGTTCGAACTACTCTTTGTCGAAATCCTGAGCATAATTAGCGTGCAAATGAAGGCTAGAAAAGAAGGAGCTTGGTTCTCCTCTTGTTCTGAGCATCATTTTTTTTCAAAAGGAGTCAATTTGAGCCTAAGTCACCAAGGACGAGGAGTCAAGACTCCTATTACATTTATGTGCATGAAGGAAACCTAGAACAAATGACACATTAGGCATATAATCTCATATAGTCCCTTGTACAACCAGAGAAGAAGCATAAGTGTTTCTACACATATAAGAGAAGGTTCCTTACCTTGCTTGTAGTTTGGACAATGGCATAAGAAGGCAAAAAGTCTATGCATAACAATTATGATTTTTGGGAACATATATATACTTAGTCCAAGTAAAATAATGAACTGACTTGTGGTAATATTGAAAGGGTATGTATGTTTTGGATTTGCAGTAATGATATTTTTGAAAATCCTAATTCGAGGTTATAGTAATAAAATTGTCACATTGGAAGAAGGACTAACTACAAGCAGAATGTGAGATCACATATTTGTGACAGTGACATCATAAGTGCAAGATAGTTTTGAGAATAATGACGAACATTTCTTTAAATGAAGGTTCTCGTTACATTAGTTGTTGACAGTAAAAGGTAAGATTTTTTGACAATCATTGTTAGCATTTTGGAAACTTCTAGAAGTTGATGGGTAATTGATATATTGCTACAAATAGTCCTCTAGATTTGTGCATCACTGATAAACAAGTAGAAGAGAAATAGTATATTATTCCTGAAGCAAGAAAATATAAGCAAATAACTACTATGAAGATGCACACCTTGAGGAAAACCGATGAAGAATCCATGACATCTTGAATTGTTGGCCACTACGACAAAGGTATGTAACCTTGACATATCTATGGTATATTTTTATGAAGGTTCCAACATGAACTATTGTGGAGTTAATGGTTATGGGGTTTGTTGTTAAAACTATTGACATAGGTATTGATATTTAAAAAACTTTCAACAACATAAGTAAATCCCTAGTCATATGGAAAACCCCAACTCTATTCCCTAAAAAACCGTAACCTTTGGTCTTTAGGGTATGTGCACAATCTAGGGCTCGTGTCAAGTATGCATGATAAGGTTGATAAGTTAGATATGGAACCCTTGATTGAGGGTTGTCACTTGAAAACCCTAGGAGTACAACCTCTAAGTCTGATGGTAACCTCATATTGAAAGATTAACATCATGCTTTTGTTATAGTATACTTCGCTTGGTCATACTTGTCAATGTATGCTCTGGGTACATGAAGTAAGGGAAGAAAAATGAACATATCATTTGTTGTGGCAAACATGAAGGAAAGAGGGAAAGATGAACATATCATTTGTCGTGGCAAGCATAATGGAAGGAGGGGACTGTAAGGACCCTTGGATCCTTGGGAACTATGATAGATTCATTGCGCGATTGTGGATGCCTGGAAGAGTTAATAACAACATATGAATGAATTCATGAACTTGATATAACAGTCAACTACCTGATATACTGATTTTGTTGCAAATAAGGATAATTTTTGGATCCTCCTTTATGATGCCATGGAGTGACTTCTTCAGCTCGAAAGAATGACCATGAAAATTGTTATCCATTCTATATGTTTTTGGAGTAGGTCTCTTAAGAAGCTTGTTGGTTTAGTTGCAACACGATGGACCCCAACTTGAAAATGAGGAGCAAGGCTAGATGATTGTCTAAGATATGTTCCACTAAGGATCTGATGAATATTGAAGGAAGACCTTGAGGTTGTTAAAGACATGATATACTGGGTTCTTCTCAATCCTGCTATATGAAGAAGATTCAATTTAAGAAGGATATGATGAATCCATTGGGTTGTTGCCTTGGTACTTAGTTTGAGGAGTTGATGTAGTCCACAAGGACATATATAATAGCAAGCTGTAGATGGTTTGATAAACATGTTAAATAGGGAGCCATGTTTGAGCTCTATGATGATTAGTACGTGAAACAAGGCTATCATAAAGAGGTAACTTTAATATGATGTTCATTTTGATTTTTTATCTCATATGGTTGAGTTGAATTACGGATATGAAATAGGGTTGTAGAAATCACCTACAACTAGTACTCATGTGATTGGATGGAAGATCTTGAAAGAAGCATGACTTGAAAGAGGTACTTGTATGAAGTATATCTTGATGTGAACTAAACAATTACTTTCTGAGGAAGAAAAAGGATGACATGATTGTTGGTTGAACACTATGGTTCTTTGAAGGGAAATTCACCCTCAAGAAAGCCTATATAAGGAGAAGCCTCCTCTCATTTGATACACACATCCATCAAGACATATCTATGATCCTACTGAAGAATATAAGGTGGGCCTGATCCAGCAAAGAAGAGAAAGAAAAGCGAATTTCTATGGAGCTTAGCGAAGGGGGAAAATGTTGAAAATAACAACAAGAAATATTAAAGATATAATCCATAGGTTCCGATTTAATTTGTCCTTCAGTTAAATTGTGATTATATTCTCATAACAACTTGTAAATAGTGAATTAAGTTTAATTAACTTAATTAGCTTAGGAATTTCAAGTTGGAAGTCTTTCTGTAGTCATGTATATGTTTTCCCTAAATTTTAGGGGTCCAATATGAGTTTAGATTGAGTTGTAATTAGATAACTCTGTTTACTGAGTTATAGTCAGTTAAACTAGTTCTAACTGTTATTGAACTAGTAGAGGATTAGTAGCCAGTTAGTGCACTAGTGCATCCACAAGTGCTACTTTAGATAACTAAAGATTCACTCAACGGAAACTCATGCATGTTAGTTCTGAGAAAGACCCAGTTGAGACTAGAGTGTAGGGACAATGTACTATCAATTGTATGATTTACTGAGTTGTAAATATCATGCATGCAATCAGGAAGAGGACCTAATTATGATTGTGAAGTTTTGGAAGCACTGGATTCCCATTAATATGGGTTATTCAACCATAGGAATTGAGCAAGGAAAAAAGGGCTTGAAGAGCAGCAGAAGAGGCTGAGGTTTGGCTCGAGCTAGCTTGTGAGCTGAGAGACTGATTATACTTGTTCATGGATTGTTCTTGTGAGAATAAGCATTGTATTCTCATCTCAGATTTCTTATTAATGCAATATAGATAGTAGGGGTTTTGGGTTGAGGCTTTCACCAGATACTTATTGTGTTATGTGCCATTGATTTATCTTCTTCTTGTTCATATTGTTTTCATCGTTCTATCGACTTCCACTGGTTGAAAGTAGAAGTACATTCTTGTCCTATGCTTTAGTAAATTGTGTGAGCTTGTGAATCTACAGGAAATTCTACAGAAAATAAGTTGATTTTTGTCTCTGCTTGCTCACACGTGTGAGTTCCTTAGAAGAACTAGGGTTTCCTCAGTCCAGGTTTTGGAGAGTTATTATTTGGGGTTTAGATGGGTCATCCCTTGGAAGGTTTTGTCTTGGGTCGAGGTCAAGTTCTTGGAAGTATTCATTGAAATTCTATAAGAAAATAATTTTGTGGTTTTCCTCTCTAGGAGAGGTTTTGGCCCTAGTTAGCATCCTACATCTGGTGTTCTTGTGTTTGAATTGTGATCTTCTTGTTGGGATTTGTCTTGATGATGGACATAACTAAAAAATAATGCTAATACTATAATATAACTCCCAAGAAAATTTTAAAAATTGTAGAGAAATCAATTTAATAAACACACTAACTGTCTACCCTAGGTTTCTCAACACATGTGTTAGTCATAGTCTCTCTAAATGATAACGTCATGCCCAATTAGGGCTCATAATGTTATGCAAGGTGTGTTGAACTATCAAAATGTATGTAGATGCTTGAAAGATCCAAAATTTGAGGGATAGCCCTCAAATCTACCGCAATATCTCGTGTGGGGTCCCATTTGCAGTGAGGGTGCCATCAAGTGTTCTCCATGGGTCTCCAATTGTCAAATAAAGCCTCCTTCTCTCTAATGTTAGAGCTTCCTCTAGTGTAACAAGATCTCCATAGTCTCTTAGTCTAAGACCATCCTCATTTGGGTTCTGAATCAACTCTTTCTTACTAGGTTGTGTTAAGGATACATTGGGGGCATACTGGGTCTAGTGGTTTATTCCTAAAGAATCCTCAAAACTAGGTCAAAGAAAACCAACATCCCTAGTCTTGGAGGTACTCTAGAACATGTGTCATCTGCTAGTGCCAGTAGGAGGCTCCAATCTCTCAATACTACACTTTCTTTGGCCATTATACTTCTCTAAGGGCTTAGGTACCTGTGGAGTGGGTTCCCGGGGCTTGGGATGTTGAACCACCTATCAAGAACTACATGGATTCTAGTGAAAGCAATCATCCATCAAGGAATAAGATCAATAATGCATCTAAGTGAACCAAAATTGAATGCTAATGGAAATTTAAGACTTCAAACAAGGTCCCCTTTCCAAAATCGAGACCAAGATCTTGCAAATGTGTTTTCTCCTTAGGTATGGGTGGCTAAAATTAAACCCTTTTAGGTGCTTCTAGCCCTTAAGGGGAAGTAATAGTTCCCTAGTCCACCCTTTAATTGATAAGTGTTAGTGAATAGTAACGTGGTAATGGAGGAGAGAAGACTTCATGGCCAAGTGCCATGGTTAAAGGAACTAGCTGATGGGGGCATCCACATCCTAGGAGTAAAGATGTGAGGAGGGAGCATTCGTGGATGCATGAGATACCAACTCAGCCTTGACTTTTCCACCCTTTTTGTGTGCTTTTTACTTCTTCTTGATCATTCCTTGTATTACTGCTTATAGCTCAAGGGTTGAAGCTTGCTTTGTATGATGTATCAATTTTATTACCCCTTTAAGATGAGTTGAGTCATCGCTCATTAGGTTTGGGACATACAAGGGTTCCTTTTTGATGTAATAGAGCATCACATGTTCAGGAACCGTGTGATGGCCATATGAGGTAGGTAGAGCTCATGTTAGAGTTTTTCCCATGTGCTAATCTTTATGTCCCAACCATCTTTTGCATTTTGATTTTCTCTCTTTTATTTTACCATCGCCATGATATGCTTTTTCTTTTCTTTTAGTTGCATCAACTTCTTAGGGCCAAGTCTCTAGGCCCTACTCGAGGTATGTGAACATGTGAGTGCTAAATCCCCAATGACCAATTACACATTATACCTGAAGAATGGAGGTGAGAGATGGGGCTTGTAATGTGGCATGGAAGGTATCAAGTATGGCATAGGGAAAATGGAAGACACTATCTCAATCATGGCTTTCGAGATAATGCCTCTCCTATAACCAAAAGGGACTTAAGGGAGGTCCCATTAGACTAGGTTTAAATATTAATTTTCTAGATCAATTTTTAATCAGGTTTGCAATTTTCCATATCACCCCATTATCCATACTAAATGCCCAAAACAAACAAGTATAAGCATCAAATTGCAAAATGATCAAAGTATCTTTTGAATAACAACCCACCTTCCTCCAAGTGTCAATGTCAGATGGTGAGAGGCACATGGCTGATCCAAGTGGCAGAGCCACATGGCATATCATCATCTAATGGTGGCTGGAAAGGCCTTTCAACTATCAAATTTAGGAGGAAAAATTCCTCCTAAGGTCTACCCTCTTTGGTGGGTAACAAAGTGACAATGGGTAAGCTTCTAGAGTGCACAAAACTAGTCCCTTGATCGTTATGACTTTACATCATTTGTTAGTGCTAGACTTTGTTTTAACATGGTGGTATGTGGATAATGGAACAATCAAATACACGACCTTCTAGAAGAAAGACTCTTGCAAACCTCAAGAATCTGGCAGTGTAGGAGCAACTCCTTGAAAATGTTGAAAATAATATAAAGAAATATACCTACGTAAGTATAACATTAGAACAAAGGTATAAAATTATGACAAAAGGGATGGTAATACAAAATACTACATGAGTCTGTCCAAAACTAGAAAGGTGTACAACTAAAAAACTTGTCGAGAGAGAGAGAGATTGGGCACATAGCCCAACGAGGTCAAGCTATGTTGAGTTTGATGGATGAGGTTGAGGGGGGTGAATTGGGAACTGGTACATTGTTGGAGTCTTGTGGAACCATCGAGGGGTACTTGACAAGCATGTTGCAACCTACAACTACATTCACAAGCAATGAGCATGGATCGAGAGAGATTCATAATCTAATTCATTTAGATATATGTGGACTAATGTATTGAACTTCATTAAGTAATTTGTACCATATTTCCTATATTGATGATTTCTCTAGAAAGACTTGAATTTATTTTATGAAGACTAAGAATAAAATTTTCAATGAGTTCACATAATTCAAAGCTTTGGTTGAGAGTTAGATAGGTCATAAGATAAAGTTATTAAGGTTTGAAAATGAAGGAGAGTGCACCTCCAAAGACTTTGATGCCCTTTGTAAGGAAGTAGGGATCAAGAGGTTGTTGAAAGTACCCAACATCATGGTAAATATTTGGGTCATAGAGAGCAATAATTGATCCATCATAAAGACAACCAAAGCTATGGTCCACAACAAGGATTGGCCCATGTGCCTTTGAGAAGAGGCATGCGATACCAATGCATATATTCTAAATAGATATTATGGTAACTTATTGAAGGACAAAACACCAAAAGAAGCTTTTTATTTGTGAGCAACCTTAGGTGTCATACTTTTTGTGTATTTGGTAATGTTGCACTTATTGTGATAATATCAAAATTATCGTGATAATAAGACCAATACCAACCTTGATAATAATATCAGTATTAATTATCATGATAAGTTTTCGTTTTGAAATTATCACGATAATTTAGGTAATTATTGAGATAATTTAGAAATTATCGCATTGTCTCTGTCAGTTTCAACTTATAACCAAATTTTTGCTCGTTTAACCCTCATTTTAAAATTTGGGTTAAGATATTGAGCTGTGAGGATGTTGCGACTATTTTCCATCAAGAAAACAAGGATGAATATATTGTTTTCATTTCCAATGATTCATCTCATGAGATAAGTATCCTAGTAATTAATGGTAATATTAAATTCTTAAATTAAAATGATGAAAATAATATCCTTTTACTTCATTTTTTAACATTATCATTAATTATTTCAGGATGTTTGAGAGTGATTCCAACTTCATTGGATTTCATATGGAGAAAGTAGATTTATAGATCTCATTCAACAAAACTGAATAGTTTTAAGGATTTCATGATTGGCGAGAATATTGCAATGTTTTTACCAGATTCTTTGAGGTATGAGGGTATGGAAATGACATTTAATCAAGAACACGAAGCCCTTTATGTACCTCAATGCTGGTGGCATTGAATGTTGAACTCTTCCATCATGACCCAAATAAATATGTACACTTCACTCAAGGAAAATCATTGATTAGGCAGGTTAAGTTATTTATATATTATTTTAATGCTTAGAGGGTGATCTCCATGAGAAGGATCCCAATATAGACAATGATTCTAATGTTATGTAGTTATTTATTTGACATGTTTTTTTTTTACTCTAAAGGTCGTTTAGAGCCTCTACATTGATCTATTTTGATTCAAAGATGGATTGCACTTGGTGCTAGTTTGGTTATATGCACCCTTGCTATATACATGAGAAAATTTGCATATTTGTATAGAATATTTTGGATTCACATGGATGCACATGAATCACACGTTCTTTCAAAATTTGAATAGTTTATGTAGTTTTTGGTAGATCAATATTTTGGTCTATGTTTGATAATATTGTCGAGGAAGTTGTGACCATTTTCTATCAAGCAAACAAGGGGAAATCCATTGTTTTCATTGCCATGATTTATTTCATGGGATACATTTTTGTTTTGTTTTGATATGATTTTGTATAATTCCGTCAAATCTTAGTTACTTAGGACAAACATCATATTTTAGTATCAATATCTGATATATCACTTGACATCTTATACATCTTATGTATCGATTTTGCTTTCTTATTATGCGTGCCACATGACAAGTATAACACATTTGATAATGAATTGACCCTCTGTTAATGGACCAATTGACCAAAAATTAAAAAACAATTCACAAGGTTAACTTTGTAAATGATATATGTATATATATATATATATATATATATATATTTCAACATCTTGAATGGTTCAAGCCACCCACCTCTTATTCTGTCAGCATTGTTTCCGTTGACATCATGCACTTGTTGGAGAGCGTGTTGTTTCAGAATGTTGTACGAAGTCGTCTGATATTCTTGCAGATCACACATTTTTGGCTTTTGTTGAGTTATAACTTGTTTTATAAATGAATCTTTTCGTGCGAGCTATATTTCTTTCTATGATCAAGAAAACAAAAATACTTTATTTCTCACTTGTGTTGTATGATCCTATTCATAGCCTTGGGGTTAATCTTGGCTAAGCAACAAAAGCACACTTGTGCTATAGATATTGGTAATAGAGACATCTTTCAGAAATTTATCGTGACCCAAATCCTTGTTATCAACTTCAATCGCAAGTCCTTATATGTGAAAAATGACACTGGTAATAGATATGAAATAACAACTAGAGAAAAATGAATTATTTTCTATACTTATAAAATAAAACATGTAAAATATTTTGGGGAAGAAGAGCATTTTAATTTAAAATAATATATTCAATTGTTTTTTATATATTAATATATAAAAAATGCATGTTAACATAATTTGAGAAAAAAATAAATAAATGAGATATTTCAAGAGAATGTTTTAGAAATTGGAATGCAATTTCTTTTAATCTTAGTATTTTTTTTAAGAATAAGTTTGTATGTAAATTTTAAAAATGTTTCTTCACATTTATAGATGATATCGATAATAAATTGACAATATAAACTAATATATTCAATTTAAAAGGATTTAAATGAAACCCTAGTTATATAACCCAGCCAAATAACTAACAATATTAACAAAAATTAATTAAGCTAACCACTTAAACTAAACAACTATAATCTTCCTAAAAGCTTATTCTATTTATTTTTATTCACTCAATCAACCATAATAATTTAAAAACTTTCCTACCAATCATTTTTTTTAATTAATTAATTAATTTATTTAAACCATATAAACATTTCATTTAAAATAATATACTTGGTATATTATTTTATATAGAATAATTTATACAAATTAACTCTTTTATATATTAATTTATTAAACGTTAAAAATGACATATAAAATAAAGTCTCAATCCTAAAAATATAATATTTAAAAAATAATTTAAAAATAAATAAAATATAAATAAAAAACAATTAAAATAAATTAAAAAAATAATATAAATTGTTAAATTAAAATTTAAAAATAAATAAATATTTTAAAAATTAATATTAATTATAATCGATGATTTAAAAAAATAATAAATAGATTTTCATATACCTAAATCACAAGTTATATGAGCAAAAGTATATATATATATAAAATTAATAAAATAATAAAATGGGATTTTTAAGTTATTATATCTTTTGAGTTATAATTATGTGTATTGAAATTATAAGTTAAATTTACATATAATCATTTCTGCATAAATTTTTAATAATAAAAAATTATTTATTTATTTATAAAATAATATTGAGACATGTCAGTTTAAGTGATTTTATCTATATCACATTCATTTTTTTTGTTATGGTTAGTTATTTTTAGCTATTATAAACATAATTGTAATATTGTATAAAAATATAAATTATAAACATAATTGTAATATTGTATAAAATATAAATTAATGAGAGGTAGTATATATATATATATATAGTGTATATTGTATAAAAATAGAAATTAATGAGAGGTAGTATATATATATAGTTTATAGTTTTAGTCAGTAAAATTCCAATGCAAGAAGATAACATTGAGACTTTTAAATTTAAGTAGTAATCTTATTCACTTCACACGTTTTGCAAGAGTATTTTATTACTCACAAGTTTGTGTCAAAGTACATAGAAAACCTCCATTATATAGCAATGGAGGAGGCTCAATGTCGATTAAGGATAACTACGATAACTGGGTTCATGTAAGTCCCTATACGAGCTTACAACTCCCCATACTTCGGAAAAGACAAACTCCAACAACCCCCCTTAAGCGAAACATAGAGAGTAACTAAAGAAGAAAGAAAACAAATAATGGGTCCTGGAAACGAGGCCTGATTAGGTACCCATGTACAAACTCTCATAAGCGGAGAAAGAGATAAAAACCCGTAGGAAAAAACTCCCCCCCAAAAGAGAGAAATATGTTGGTGCTCAAATTATCATGGAACTAAAATTTTAGATCCCATGATGATCCACTGAATGGCAAGAACATAGGCTTGTTCCAAAGAAGAAGTACGAAATGCTTAAGTACCAAAATTATGAAGATGAGAGTTGTGAAACCTTAATGAGGTCGGTCGATCTCTAAAGTAGGATTGTTGTAGAGGCACAAAAATGGTAAACACTGTTAACTTCTCCCAAAAAACTTCAGAGAAAATAGGCGTCGGTACAGAACTAGGACAATGCTTCAAACAAAAGCAACACCGTCAAACAATAAACAAACAACAAGGCCTATCAAGTATGACAAACTCAACTCAAAAGTCGTACAACAACACTCCTGAAGTTGTCTGAACAACGTCACCATCAAACTGATCAAAGCAACAATATCTATCACCATCTAATTGTCCCCCTTAAAACACAAATGCGGAAGGAGTAGGAATCAACAATGTCCATTATCAACAAATTTACCCCTTGAAGCACAACTAAAGGAACATAGACAATCGACAACGAACAATTGATGCAACACAATGACATGAATTCTTCAAGCATTGGTTCAAAAGATGCCATGAATATCCATTGACCCATCCACAAATGATCTTGATGGTCGACACTGGTCCATGATTCATTCTCTCACATCTCTTCTGTAATGATCTGAATGCAGGACTAGTAATTGACCAAGAATGCTGATGCTTGAGAAATCTCTTATGATGAGGATGTGTGAATGACTTAGTTTTTACCTCTACAGACTCACAGTTGAGTGCAACAACATTGTCATTTGGAATGACATTTGGAGTCATGTCACAATATGTTTATTACAATTAATAGGAGCATTTTCTTCAAGCACACCACAGTTGGATTTAGGTTACGAGGTAGTAGCAGGATCATATCCAAGGCCTCTTCTTGATGTCTACACTAGAAGGTTAATAGGAGCAACAATTCCCTCTCCATTCTTCCTAAGTCCTCCTCTGGTATATCCCATTTTGCTGAATAGACGTCCAAAACCATTCTTCAATTCCTCTCCAGCGCATGAAGGGGACTCGTGCGAGCTCAAATTCGGCAGTATTCAGCGTACCAGGGTTCCTGGAGGAAGATAAATTATAGAGAAAAGGTTGCTAATTCTCATGCATTGTAGCTTTATTCCGCTTCAAAGGTTGACTGTCTTAGTTTGATTGAATTCTGCAAGGCTTTCTCAAAAGGCACCTACTAAGTGAGCTATGGCTAAGCCTACCGTTGACATGGAGCGGAAATCGATGAAGTCGTTGATGTCGTTTCCTGCTTCATCAACCGAAGCACGATCGTCTATCCTGTAGATCACTACCCGCTACCTAGGACAAAGGAAAAAGCAATAGCTTTACACTTCCAATCAAGAGACAAATAAGACCAATCTGTCTAAAAATTGTATTACTAGTCAACAACTAGTATTCCAAAACCGCCAACAAATATATGAAGAAAATAGATATATGATCATTTTCATACAAAATAATGTATGGAATTTTAAAAAATTAATATCCCTGTGTTAAAGTGTGTCCAAAGACAAACTCCAAAAGGTTTTTCTTCTTGTTATTGTTGGCTTTTCTTTAGCTATTATAAATATTAATTGATGCATTGCAAATTTTCAATTAATAAACAATATTTTTTTTACTTTCCAAAGTTTAATAATTAAACTAAACTGCAAAAAAACACTAACTATACCACTTGGTTTATGTAACAATGTATTTGTATGTTAATATTATTTTAAAAATAAAAAATTCAAAAAAAGAAGAAGAAGATTATTTCAATCAAGAAGTCAATATAGCTGATGGAGATATTGCTGGAGGCACAGGAACAAGTGACAGCACCTAAAGCTAAAATTTGGGTGACTAACCCTACCAAAAAGTTTTCAACTCATGCTGCATTAATGGCTTCTATTCATCTAAAAAAACCTTCTAGATGTAATGAAGCAGTTGAAGAGCAGGTATGGTGGGTTCTCATAACAAAGGAGCCTGATTTCTGTGAGATAGTTCCAAAACCTACTGTGGAATACGTGATTGATTTCAAGCGTATAAGTGTTGATGAAGTCTTCCTTGAGCAAGGGAAGTAAACCTTAAGTTTTGGACGTTTGTAATGAACAGAGAGTGACTTGTATTGATAGAGAACACCTTCTCCCAGGACCATTATTTCTGTGTAGCAGTATGGATGTGTGGATGGGGACATTTTTATAAGGTGGCACAGCAGTAGTAGAAGGTGCATGCATGCCTGCGTCTGTGTTAGAACTTTTCCAGTTGTGGCCTTTCTTATTTTGGATTACTTTTCCCGATGTAGGGAGCAGGAAATTTGTTTTATTCCGAATATGATTTTCAGCACAGTATTAACATAGTTTCAAAATTTAGGTTATAACACAAGTTACTGCTATAACTGTTTCCAGTCTGAGCTAGGCTTTGTTTTTGTAGGTGGTCTGCTTATTGAGGCTGGGTGCACTTCTCTAGGCTAAGTTTAGGGTTTTCTTCTAAACTTAGGAACTTTATTTTTGTAAAATACTTGCCTTTTTCATCTGTAAAAGAAGTCCAGTTTTGAGCTCGTGATTACCGATTAGCACGTTAATTTTTAACAGTGTTTTGTAGTTCATCTTTCTGAGTAATAGAGAGACGGTGATGAGTTGGAGTGAGTCTTTTGTTATTCCTGTCATAATTTTCAGAACTAGCTTTTATGCAGATTTAAGCTATACAGTCCACCGTTCTGGGTTTTTCCACTTGTATGCAAATTCAGTGCGCTGTTTTTAAAATATCTTAGAGACTTAGACAGTTTCAGGTTAGGTTTTCACCGATAGGAAGTGCAGATCTACTTACCATGAATTAGATATTCAACACCATAGCCTCCACTAGCACTAGCAAATCTCAATGTCATGTTGGCTATTTATCAACATGTCCAAATGTTTTAACTGCTGTCATACAGGCAATACATAACAAATTACAGTAGTCCACAAGTCAGAAAAAGTAAGCATGTGAGCCTTGGCCCTAGAATAAACACAGGAATTCTGGCTTTAACAATCAGTAATGTTATCTGGTTGTCACAAAACCCACACCAGCTCTTCAGATAGCTACCTGACTTGACCAGCACTTGTGGCTACAATATGCTCTGGCATGTTACTAAAGTGATCATGCCAGAATCCAGATATTAACAATGCTCACAACTGTGAGCACCTGATCTCATCAACGCATATGTATCTCTATGCACATGATAAAGAGTGCATTTTCTTTTATTTATGTAGAATGGAGATTAACAAGTAGATGAGATCCTCTCATGATGCCCACAAAATTAGCAAGTTCCAACGAGGAAGAAAAGTGAGCAACCTATAGACACAAATTGATCAACTGCGAATACATCTCTGCAGTTTTCATTCCTCCACATGCATTAAGTTCTATATCTCAAATCCAAGTGTATTTTAATTATGATAATTGTCTTACTGGTTTCTGTATATGTGGTCTTTGCATTTGTCTGTAAGTCCCCTCAATCCTCCCATGATGGCCATTCTCATTAACAATCTACAATTATCAGAATCAGAAGTTAGGGGGCTTGGTCTTCACTATCATTAAATTGACAACATTGACACTTGTAATGGTCTGCCTATGTTATTACGTTCACGTCTACATGGATGAAGCATTCGAATTTTGCTGTATAAGCTCACATAGGTGTACTTTTTCTTACAGTTCAAACTGTCTTTCTACTTAGAGGATTCGGGATATCATCAATTTGTAGTCTTCGACTTTCCAGTGTTCTTTTCAGTTATCTCACGTACACTGCATAAATCTAGGTTTAAATGTGTACGGGATACTTCTAGGCATGCTAAATGCATATTGGATACATCTCTTCTAAAATGAACTGCACAGCTGTGTTTGTTGCTATGGCAAATGATGATGGTGTTGTTTTTACTTTCCTTCAGCAAACGATATGGATATTCTTGGTCACTATAGCAATCATTGCTGTTTGATCCCTTACTGTGTCCTCTTAAACGTTTACCATAGTTAGCTATTTCTAGAAATCATGAAAACCTGCTCAGATTGACTAGGCCTCTCTAGTATCAATAATGCTGGTTGATTACAAACTACCACAATAATGTCATTTCAATTGAAGGTTCAAGTCCCCCCTCAAGTTCAAAGGTGCAATAATATATAGACTTGTGGTAAAGACCACAGTTTTTATGTTTGCAAATTGGAATCATTGAATTCAGAAGGGGAAGGAAACAGTTGCTTCTCCTCTCTCCCTCAAGTCTTATCAGGCATTGATATTGTTGCAGAGCAGGGTTGTTCTCGATTTATCTTTTAAAATTTGAGAGAGGACTGACAAGACAAGAGTAACTGGCCAATTGAAACCAGCAAGTAGGTCTGCTGCCATTTTCTTTGCTGTTCTCAGCGTTAGTATGATTGCAGATCTAGTCTAATGGCTGGAGGGTACATACCTTTCTTCAAAAGTCAATTTATAATTGGACGATGAAGAATTTGCCTTGTTATATTTGGGCTAGTCTAGTTAGATTAGTGATCATTATGGATGATCTCTTGCTATCATATTAGAGTGTGATGGCACCTTGATTCTTTTTTATTTTCATTCAAGGGTCACCTTCCCCTTCCTATTTATGCCTTGGAGTTTAATGTTTAACGGTTTCTTAACTGCATTATTCACACCAAAAACTTTTGCAAATCTGGATGCTGGCTTTGTGGTGAGTCCCCAGGTTGACATGATAACATCCTCACTCTGGTATTAACATCACTTGTGGTTGTGGTGTCATACCTTCAAAGCAGTCTTTATATTGTGGCATTTATCTGTGTGATGTTGCAAGATATCTTACTACTACAATGCCACATCCCTGTCTTAGGATTTCGTTCCATATTAATACTCCCCTTTATTTGCGAAAGCACGAGTTTCTGCTTTAACCTTTGGTGTATCTTTTGCTTTTTTAACTATTTAATTGGAATGATCAACATATGAATTTACAGCATATCCTGGTTCCCATTTTTTCTGTGGAACATTGTGGATCTACCAGTATTTTTAAACTTGGCTGACTCAGACTTGGACTTTGTTGAGTTGACCCCTAACCGAGTCAACTTGGCCTTCTTCTCAGTTTGGGGACCCGTTTGGTATCTAACCAGTCCAATTCAGCTGAGTCTGTCAAGTTGGTCCGAGACTCCTACTCTGGTGCATTTTATAGCAAAAAGTCAAATTTTTGAGGAAAATTTGGAATTTTGAAGTTTATATAATTCAGGAGGAGGTTGAATTTTTGTTTGAAACCCCTTTTTCAGCACTGAAACAAGCCCTAATAGGCATAAAACGCTTGGAGTATTACTCTACCTTAGTGGCTGCAACATCTGGTGGATGATAGCAAAAATTCCAAGAATACTTATAAAACTGCTGCCAGTGACATAGCTTAGCACTGATTGTAACATGGAATGCTGCTGGTGATTAGATGTTATTTCCACTCATTCCCAAATGTAAGTTTGTGTTAGCAATGACACTTATATCTCTCTCAGGTTGTGATTTCTCTCGACTAATGTGCTGTTCCATTACCACAGTTTTCAATGTTCATGAATTACAACTTCCTCTTACACGAAGAAAGATTCAAAATACTCATCCCAGCAAATGTCCTTTTAGAAACCACACGCAAGAATATCTAATAAATCACATTCCAGGGCCAAGGCCAAGATTTAGAACATTGGAATCTACACATGGAATTTGGATATTTCCTACCTTTCGAGGGACATTGTCTTTTCCATGTTTTGATTCTTTTAATCTGTGCATTATTTTTGGTTACATTATTTTATATTTGTGGTTTTCTTATGTTATTACTTCAAATTTTTTTGTTTCTATATCTAAATAACTTAGATTGATGTGGAAAAGTTCATGTTGGAGAAAGTTTTATGAAGTGTTTACAAAGTGTCTTATTAAGCCCTTTTTACTGGAAGGGCATACCCTTTTCAGGGTATGTTAAATAGGGATGCTGAACATTCTCTTTGAAACAATTATTAAATAAATTTCAAGAAATTGAGTTAAAATATTAGATTGATGTGGAAAAGTTCATGTTGGAGAAAGTTTTATGAAGTGTTTACAAAGTGTCTTATTAAGCCCTTTTTACTGGAAGGGCATACCCTTTTCAGGGTATGTTAAATAGGGATGCTGAACATTCTCTTTGAAACAATTATTAAAGAAATTTCAAGAAATTGAGTTAAAATTTAAATTGTCTGATGCACGTTCTTTCTGCCTTCCCCATGTTGGGCATCACTTGGTAAACAAATATGAGTCTACACGCACCACCTTTTAAATGTAAGCCAGTTAATGAATTGTTTGTGACTACTCATACACTTGCAACAACTTTGTAGTAAATATTTATATGTTAAAATATTATAACATATAGCTAAACTAAAAATTTGAATAGTTGGTAACATTTCTCTAGCTTGACTTCACTCCATTTGAAAACTTCATTTCATCTTCTGGCATCAAATTGAGGATGCTTAGCTCGATTATGCATTTCTCAAGGGTTGGTTCTTTCAAGATTTTTGGCAAATTAATCTCAAGTTATGTTTTACCCAAATTTATTGCAATGAACACAAAGTTCATGATGAATAATAAAATATAGAGTAGTATATGCATGGTAATATAATGGTGTAGTCCACTAGTTTTATGCACTGGATGACTCACTTATTTTTAATCATCCACTTTTTTATTTCATTCTTCTTATTTGAAAGATATCTTGCTATGATAATCATCCACTTTTTTATTTCATTCTTCTTATCTGAAAGATATCTTGTTATGCATAATATACACTTGTGTCCCTTATAGGTGGTATCAAAGCCATTAGACTCTAACAACGAACTATTCTGTTGTGCAAACATTACTGTTCCAGCTCTGAATTTTTGTTTTTGGATGAGGATGTTGATTTTTCATGTTGGTTTTTTTTTGTTGGGTCTTCTTGGATCTAAATTCTTTTTGGTTGAAAACGCTAGGATTCTTAGGCTGTTATAGTAGCAGTAGCCATTTGGCACAATTGTGTAAAGTGATTGTAGACATGAAACTTTGGGTACAAGCTGCTCCACCCTTCACAACAGGGGGCAGAACAAATCAGGTTGCAAACTCCTGAGCACTGGTGCAACCTGGCGCTTAGCTTGAACTTGATGTTTGGATTGCTTGGATACATATAGTCCAAGTTGGATTTTGTTTGATACTGGTTTCAGTGGCTACAGATTTATGAGTGCAAGGATTTCATTCTGGTGCTTGTGGTAGAGAATTTTTGTCTTCTGTGGGGGGCGGGGGTAAAAATTGTACTGATTTGAGATTCATGATTCAAAGGTTGCAAAGATCAAAAGGATCAGAATATTTTACTTGTAAGTTGGTACAGGAGTCGCATAAGGATTTTCTTGAAGCATTGCAACAAGATTGGGATTTGAAGCTGTTATTCTTCATTAAATTGTTTGAGGAAACAACTTCATTTGCATGTAATTTCTCACTTCTAGGACATTGGGGAACAACATCAATGATTTGAAAGCCTTGGAAGAGTGGTGGGTGCAAGAGGAGAATTAGCTTAAGTCCAACTTTCTTTAAAATAGGCTAAAGTCAAATGCACAATCTTTATGGCATTTTCAACTATCAAGAGCATGGTTAGCACACAATTAAATACCAATGTCAACTGTCTCAGGAGTGAATACTGGAAGTTAACAATGGTTAAGGCAAAATTCAATGTCACATAAGGAATTTGGGGACGAATTGGACAACGAACATGACAAGAAATATGACAAATTGGATAATTTTGTTTTTTTTCTTTTCTTTCAATTATCTAATTCTCTAGCGACCTCTTACTCGTCAACGAGTCAAGGAAACACAAGCTAAGGAAATCCGAGATTCCATGTGTCCTCTGGGTTATAGAGTCAGTAAACGGGGATTCCTAACAAACTGAGATTTAAATACTAGGCTGGGGAACATCTGGTTAAATATGGCTGGAAGATATTCAGATGAATCCACCCAAAAAGAGGGTGAAATGATCTCGATAGTTTCAATGCCTCCAGAGAGCCATGATTATGTTTGGTTTATGCATTATGCTAATAAAACCAATTGCTTGATTGCAAATTGACAATTGTTAAATCACACTTTCTTAATAGATTCCACGAGGATGATGTACAAGACATCTTTATCAAACCCACCCACCTTTAACAAACATCACTAATGGAAGAATACACCCATGAATGAGAGATCTTGGATATCGAAATGATGTTAAAATCTACATGTTGGGCTTAAAAATTGAGATAGAGAATGAAATAAGGATGTGGAATGTATCTTCTATTAAAGAAGCCAAAACTAAGGCTAAATTGATAGAAAATATTATTTTTTTGTCAACTAAGACTATCCCTCACTCCAACAAAGAAAACAATTGAGGATGTTCAGCTACATCAACGTTATAGTAAGTTTTGTAATCCAGAAAGTGGAAAGAAATAAGATAAGAAATGTTACAATGTAATGAGAATTGGACAGGTGATCACAAATGCAAAATATAGAAATTATATCATATCAGATTGAGGATGGTGAAAAGTATAGCGCTCCATTACCAACTCAGATGAAGAAGACAAGGGATAAGCTATTTGCAATACAAAAGCACTTTGAAAATGAAGAAGCCGTGCCTAAAATATCATTAGCACCCATAACAAGCATTCCATGACCTCAAACCTTGAGCTAAAAGGACACGATGACAGGCATGTCCAGAATATTGTTGGCAACAATCACTGGACGACACAACCCAAAACCTTGAATCTTGGAATATTCACAAAAAACATCAATGTGACAATACTTGTAAACTCTGAAAGTACCCATAACTTCCTTGAATACAAGATTCTAAAGAAGAATATCTTTGTATATCCAATGAAATATTTTAACTTTATGGTTGCAGACAATTGAAAATTTATAGGGATATGCATATGCAATAAGGTGACACTACAAATACAAAATACAATTTGCAGATTGGATGTTTTGTCCTACCACATGGGGTAATGGATGCAGTTTTGGGTGCATACTGATTAATGTAAAGGGGTGCTTATGCTAACATACAATAACATTGTATGTAGTTCAAATCATAGGGGAAACTTACACATTAACCTTTAGACACCACAATAACCTCTTCACACCAAATATAGAAGCGAAATTGTAGGGGAACTCAAACTTGCATAGATCAATGTTAAAGAAATAAGAACTTCAAATAGACGAAGATTAAGGTTTTCAATGTAAGGGACCATTGGGGACAATCTCAAAAGATTATACAAATCTTGAAAGGAAACCCTATTAAAGTTTCAAAATGAAACATTATGTCAATGTTTTTAATTCCCTTGGAATAATTCATTCATTGAAGGCACTTAATGGGAAAATAGTGTCTTTTGTCTAACATCCGCTTTGAATCATGCTGTAGGGTGAAAGCATTTTGAAAGGGGAGAATTGTAATGAACATAAAATTCATTACAATTAATTATGTTCGTAGGTGTTTTTATTTTGGAGATAGGATGGAAGATGCAAGATTCGATGGTGGGGATACAATCAATAGTCATGTCTTCTTTTAATCTTCATTGACGAATAGTTTAGTTGTTTGACTATTAATTAGAAGATTATATATGTTTGTACAATTGGAGGATGAGAAATGTTAGGTTTTGAAATACAAGATGTCTATTTGGTTGGTAAGTGGTGATCCCAATCCATGTTCACCATCTGCTACTAATGTAGATGTGCTAGTATATATGGCATTGTAACCATAATACTATAATATTAACTTCAGTGGGTATTTATAAGTCACATTAGTGATTGTACCTTTAATAGTTCATTCATTTGTCTTTTAAAATTATATAAGAAATTTATTTATCTACAATTTCATTTCTCTTACATTTCCCTCTTAAAGTTGGGCTATTTGTTCGCTCTACCACTTTGAATCCATAGAGATGTTCATGTGAATATTTGACGTGAAGGAATTGGACCCTTTCATCATTTAATGCAATGTTGTCTTTGATTGTTCCTCAATTATGGGCTAAATAAATTTAGCCAAAAGTAGTGGTATATGCCCCAAGATCAAAAGATTCTTTGTATTGTTGTCATAAGGCTTGCAATGACAACATAATCCTCAATGTAGTATCCCTACAATATTGTCTCATCTCATTGACATACATTTATGCCCTACCTCATTGCCTTACATTTATGTTGCAATTATATAATAGTAGATGACATGGTTATGAGATCACATCGCGAAGGGATGACTTCATGGGCTATTACCTTATTCACATTCATATTCATGGGGAACACTTTGTTATGTGGGCATGTCTTGTTGACTTGAAAATGTTGGGAGAAGTTGGATGTGTCATGACCCATGTTTTCCACAAGATAGTTATTTCATGGGAAAATCCTTTCCTAGAGACTATCCAATAACCACCTTGGTTTTAGAAAAAACATATGCTTTTTTTATTAGGTGGTTATTAGAAAAAACATATGCTTTTTGTTATTTGTGTTTTATGTATTCTTATGAGCGTGCACTCTCATAAGGGTACCTTAGAGTCCTCGAGGCACTAGTAGCATCCCACTTATGTCGTGGAAACATCTAGTGAAGTCTCTAGTTATTGTGGGTGTAAAGGGGATGACAAGAGAGATCCTCATTGAAGTTTGGAGTTCAAGATGCACAGGGGATGTGTCTCGAAACCTTGGGACATATCCTCATGGGAAATTGTATTTCCTTGTCTTGTCACTAGATTTGTTGGAAAGTTTGTTGGTTGGATTATCATTGTGGAAGGAGATTATTCTTTTAAGTTGGGGCTATTGTTTTCTTGGTTGCTAGGTCATTGATTTTATTTTATTTATGGAATTTTTATTACAAAACAAAAAACTTGCTAGTGTTGGAGAGAGTTTGAAACTAAAAAGAGAAGTAGATGTTGGAAATACATTAAATATTTGAAAGAAATATTAGAAAACGTAGTGAGGAGACAATGGAAAAGAAGATACTCGCAATGATAGATAATGTCAAACAAAACTCAAAGAACAATGTAACGTATAATACCTAAGATAGAAAATAAGTAAAATATGGAGAAATTGAATGGACAATGATGTAAAGCGAAGGAAGAAGGTGAGATGTGAGGAAGTGTAACGTTGCCTCTAAAAAAATATAACTTTGTAAGGAATGCAGGTGAAGCAACAACAATAAGGAAAGGGAGTATTTATGTGGAACAAATATTGACATTGGGATATGAAATTATTGTAAGACAACTTGCAACATTACATAGATAACAATAACATGCCAAAGATGGCCCAGTAGGCACAACAATAAATTGTTAACAAGGTTAGTGATAGAGTGAGGAAAGATGCTATCAAATCAACCTAGATATTTGTGCCACAAAATTAGTTGTTGGATTGACAAAGTTTTTTGTGTAGGTAATGCCTTATAAACCCATCTCCATATTAAAATTGTTATGCATATGGAAGTATTCACAAGATACACCCAACACACCCACACGATTAGAAGGGAGTATTAATGTAAGGTAACTTGAAATGTAACATAGATAACAACGATAAGTGAAAGATGGTTCATAAGGCACAACACTGAAATTGACAATGATGCTAGTACTTGTTGGAGAGTGCAGTAGGGCAACTATTAATTCAAATTTTCTTTAACCTTAATAATTGCTTGTGAACTTTAATTATCTTCGTCATGTTTCTTTATTAGATCTTTCATCAAAAAATTATCTAGAGCAAAACAATAAAGACAATGGACATAAGATATAGGCCCCAAACCAGGGCAAAACCCCTCCATGTGGAAAACCCAAAAAGAATCTCTTCTCTTCTTATATAATTTGTTTCAAATGAGAAAGCCAAGACCCAAAACCCTAGACCAAGTCCTCCTCCAAGTACCAAATCAGCTCTCCAAGAAACCTTTCCAAATAGGTCCAAGTCAATAGAGGTCAATTCTTGTTCAACCAACTTCGAGCTTCAACTTCGGCCCCAGCTTCAAGTCAACAACTTCGACCTGCAATCTTCAACCTTGTAATAGTTGCAAAACCCCTAATTTTGGCATGTGTCCACCCTTTAAGAAGTCTTCCTTTAAACAAGCCAATGTCTCTAAAGTCAATGAAATTCAAACTAGACCAAATCAGAGTATTCAACCCTCCTGCAACTTGGATCTACAATACCGAACCTCTTGCAATTTGAACCTGCAATTCTTGACTTTCCAGTAGCTGCAAAAACCCTAACTTTTAGACGTTTGAGAGAATAAGGCCCAAAAAAAAGATCTTCTTGACTTCTTACTTCCTTGACCTTTGCTGTAGCTTCCTTCTTGTTCATTTCCACAAATTGAACTTCTTTCTTTGTGTGATCGAATTGGTGCCAAATGAGGTCGAAGCTGCTCTTATTTATAGGCTTTCCATGAGGTCAAATAGCCTCTCCTAGACCGACTTATCACTCACAAGGCTGACTTGTACTTGGAGGGCTCATATGACTTTCTAGACTCAAAATCAATATCTTTTGCATGTTACAACTTGCCCAATAGGGTCTTATACAATTGACAAGGACTCTTGACTCAAGAGAAATATTCTTTTGACATAGCAAACCCTAGAAGCATGAAGAACATGCTTGACCTAGTTTAACCAACAAAATAGAGCATGAAACCATGCTTGAAATAATATTTTTCGTTTCTTCTTTTTTCTTGTAACATAAGATATATATAATGACATGAGTACATTGACAATTATGATGACCGAAACTAGTTACATTTTCCAACACTCCCTCTTAACTAGGGAGGATCTATTCATAATTGGACAACCGATACAAGGATATTCTTAAACTTAAGAGTTCTCATAAGAAGAGTCGGATTGGTAAGCCATATTTAAGCATCATCAACATGACCAACGTTGTCAACATAGTAGGGCCTTAACTTGACAAGGTCTTTCTTATACAAGAGCATAATGCTAGGAGGCTTTATGTGAGATACCACACTACCTCTAGAAGGTACATAACCCCATCCAAATGTGTTAAAATTGGTAAATAGGGCCAAACTCCATGTGGTTCATCTTCTTTATGGCAGCTGCTATTTTCCTTGGATTCCTCTCGTCGAGAGGTGTAGGATTGATCTAAAGATCATCTGATTCCAACATGTATTCATGTTGATATGAATTTATTTGTGTTATGGGACAATTCGTCAAGGTCGGCAACAACCAAATTTCCCCCACATGTGCTCAACGTTTTAGTATAAAAAGAGGTGGTTTCCTAGTCATTTGTGCACACTCTTCTTGTGATCTCTTCCTCTCCACTTGTCTTTGGGTTTTGGTGGGAGGAGAGATCCTAAGAGTCAACACTGCCCTAATGGAGAAGGCTCTACGCTATCTTAGGAGATGGGAAAGCTCTATGCTGTCATGAAGGACAACCCTTATCTTACGCTCAAGAAGACCTTAACGCCGCCCATGGAGAAGCCCTAACATAGCGCTAAACGTAGTCAAGAATGATTCCCTAGACGCAGTCAGGATGCTGCCCTAAACGCAATCAAGAATGTTGCCCTAAATGTAGTCATAGTGCTGCCCTAAACACAATCAAGAATGTTGCCCTAGATGCGATCAGAATGCTGCCTTAAATGCAGTCAGAATGCTGTCCTAAATGCAGTCAATAATGCTACCCTAGATACAGTCAGAATTCTGCCCTAAATGCAGCCACATTGCTGCCCTAAACGTAGTCAAGAATGTTGCCTTAGATGCAGTCACAATGCTGCCCTAAACACAGTCAAGAAGAAGACCTTAACATTGTTATAGGCTGCAGTTTGAGGAGGGTTTTCATGTGCCCTATGCTGCTATCCTAATCTACAGTCTCAAGTGTTAACCCAACCACAGAGAATGAGAAGAATAGGCTGTAGTCCTAGCTGTCAAAGAGAAGACCAAACGTTGCCTAAACACTGTCCATGAAGAGGATACTATCAACCATTAGACGTTGTAAGGCTGTGAAACAATAAGGTTGATAGGAAAGGATTGGGTAAAGATAGCCGGGTTGTCTTGCTGCTGGGCTAGGCCGCAGGCCATAGCCAACAACATAGAGGACTGAAGTTTGGTATGACAACATATTTAGGTGCAACATAAAGGGCAGTATGGTGCAACACATGATGTAATAAGATGCAGCTTGGTTGTATCAACATGGTTGTATTGACAATATGTTTAGCATACTTGGATGGGTACAACATGATAAAGGCAGTGACTGGTGTGGGCAACATGGATGCAGTACTATGCTGCACAATGGTACAACATGGTGATGATGGGCATGTAGACATAGCAACAACACGATGCATTGCAACAACTTGTTGGTGATGGGTACAACAATGATGGAATGGTGCATCATAGTGCACAACTATGGGTACAGTTGTGATTGGGTGCTACTCAGTGATAAGAGCAGCTTAGTGAATGGGTGCAACACAATTACGGGTGCAACATGATGATGAGGTGCAACACAGTGAGGTGCAACATGGTGATGGAGTCACCTTGGAGTATCAACATGCCTTCACTTGAGTCCAGATCAACTACCTCATGTGACATCTTCTTTGAGAAGATATTTGCTCTTATTTAGATAAGTCAAAATGTTGACTTCTGATGTATATGTACTATCTCTCTCTCTCTCTGCTGAACTATTGAAGGACATATAAGAAGAATTGATCAAGGATTTCTTGACATTGAGGTTTGTCCCTGGCTGGTGCCACATCTTGTGTCCTCTTATCTTGGCTTGTCTTCTGCGATTTATGTTTATGTTCTATATGAATTTTACTATCATGCTAAATGTGATTGCTAATCTAGAATTGGTATTGAGCTAATATGGAAAATTGAAGTAAATTTGCTATCAGCATAGAACATACCTAAAATTAACATGGTTTCAGAGCTGAGGTTAAAACAAACCCCAAGCAAGAGTGAAAGAGCAATCACCAAAGACAGTTGGAAAGGACAAAAAGGCTCAATGGGTTCCTCATCCCTCTTCAAATTCACCAAGGGTGAAGTCGAAGCTGAAAATATTATCCGAGTGGCACTGCAAAAGCATCTGATGGCCTACCTAAAGATCACTTCAATGGGAAGTCCGAATCTAAGGGTGGAAGGAAAGGCAGATGCCTTGCTTGCAATAAGTTCGGTCATTATGTGAAGGAGTGTCTGAATGGTAGGGACACATCACTTGATGATGATAAAAATCATTCCAGGGGCATCTTCAATGATCAAAGGAATCACAGGTAATGCATGTCATCAAGGAAATGACCGACTCTTCAAAGAAAGAAAGGAACTCCTGGTATGAATAGTCAAATGTTGTTTCTGATAAGCTAAAGAAGTATTTGTCCACTACTACTCCTCCAGACTCTTTGGGAATCTGGCTTATTGCTTGTAGTGCTTCAAGGAACTTCATCGGATAGAAGGAAGTTCTCTATAATCTGGTAGAGATGGAAACAATCATGGAGATTATACTTGGAGCCAATGCCACCTATCCCAGAAAGGGTGTAGGGAATGTTACCCCTTAATTGAATGAGGGCAACACGATTCATTTACAAGTTCTTTATGTACCTAATCTCAAGAAGAACCTGGTGTCCATTCAACAATGGAAGTGAAAGGTGGCATTCATCGATGGAAAGGTACATGTTTGAAAATGGAATTTTCAAAGATGATTTTATTCTTGGGTTCAGGGTTGGCAATTTGTATCAATTTGCAGGAAGTCCATTGGGGACCATGTCAGTTGACACATCTCTTCTATAGCACCAAAGGTCTACTTATTATGGGGCCCTACCCGATGTGAATCAGATGGTGACAGGGACTCCTAAATTCAAGAAGAGCATGAGGGTACATGTCCAAGATGTATTGAAGGAAAATATTACAAGGGCACCATTCCCCTCATATAGCAAGTCCACAGGTTTGGAACAACCTGAGGGGTTTGAGATTCATGATCAGGAATCTCATGTATGTAGGCTGAAGAAAGCTCTCTATGATTTGGAGCTAACAACCTCGAGCTTGATATGAGAGGATTGATAGCTGTCTGATGAAGCTGAGACTCACTAGGATTTAAGCCAATCCAAACCATTTCTTGGAAGTTATGGATGATAGACCTCTCATACTGGCACCTTATGAGGATGAACTCTGTCTGACAGGTGTAGACCGTCTCATTTGCAAAAGTAAGAGGGAGCTGGATTCTGAATTTGGAATGGTGAACTGCAAGCCCATGACTACCTCGATGGAGATTAACTTTAAGAAGTTATGCAGTAGTGTTGCTGGACTTGATTTGGAAAATGCCTCTGAGTTATGTCAACTCATAACAACATTGATATTCTTGGTGAACTCCTGTCCGGATATATGTTTTGCAGTTAGTATGTTGAGATCATATATGGTTGAGCCTCACTGGATTGGTGCCAAGAATCATTTGAGATATATTTAGGGTACAATCTCTCATGGATTGAGATACATTGCCGGAAATGTGAAGCTGCATGATTATTCTAATGCTGGTTGGGCAGGTAGTGTGGAGGATCACAAGAGCACTTCTAGGTGTTGGTTCTCTTTGGGTTTTTCTTCGTTATCGTGGATGATAAGGAATCAGAATTTGGTTGATTTAAGCACTGATGAGGCCAGATACGTAATAGTGAGTATGGCCTCTTGTGAAGCTGTCTGGTTGTGGAAACTCTTCAGTGAGCTGTTTGGAGATGTGTTGGATAATGTTGTGATCTTCTGTGACAACCAGAGGGGGATTTGATTGTTAAGGAATCATGTGTTCTATGATCGCTCCAAGCATATAGACATTAGGTACCACTTTATCTGGGAAATGGTACATCGAGTAGCAAGAAGGCTCCATTGCATTGGGACCGATGTGCAGGTTGCCGATATTCTGTCGAAGCCCCTGGGAAAGGTCAAATTCTTGACTTTTCGAGAACGACTAGGAGTCGTGGACAAAATCTCTCCTAAGGGTCCTGTATGATATGGACATTGAGCTTTGGGAGCTTCAGGGGGCTTGGGGGTACATCATGGAGTGATGAGCAACCATAGGGTGAGTGGTTCAACCTTCCCCTAGTGGTTTGCTATGTAGGTAGGATGAGTGGTTCATCCTTCTCCTGCTGAGACACAACCAAAAGGTGAGTGGTTCATCCTTCCCCTAGTGATTTGTTGTGTACAGGGTGAGTGGTTCAGCCTTCCCCTAGTGATTTTTTGTGTACAGGGTGAGTGGTTCAGCCTTCCCTTGGGAGACCCCTGGCAACATGTAGGCAAGATGAGTGGTTCATCCTTCTCCTGCTGAGACATCCTACCCATGAGGTCTGGGACTCATGGGAAGTACCTCTCATATGGCCAATGAGTAGGGAAATGAGCATAGGGACAATAGTAGTACCAATGGACGCATCATGTTACTACCGTACTCCCTATGCTAGGATGATATTGATCTGAGATCAATTGGAACTGACTTCGGGTCAGTAAGAGTGATATAAATCACTCTCTTTTGGAACTAATTTCAGATCAGTAAGCATGATATGACACATTCTCTTCATTGGGATTGACTTCGGGTCAGTAAGAGTGGTATGAGACACTCTTTTATATGGGACCGACTTCGGGTCAGTAGAGGATGGTATGATACATTCTCGATCATTCCTTCTTCTTCATAGTTCAGTAGAGCAGAGTAGTGTAGGGCACTGATGGCAGAGATAGTACAATCCGGCAGATGGATTAGTAGATAGAGTTCTCCCTAATTGAGAGGGAGTGTTAAAATTGGCAACTAGGGCCAAATTCCATTTGGGTCATCTTATATATGGCAACTGATATTTTTCTTGGATTCCTCTTATCGAGAGGTGTAGGATTGATCTAATGGTCATCTGATTCTGACATGTATTCATGGAGATATGAATTTATTTGTGTTATGGGACAATTCGTCAAGGTCGACCAACAACCAAATTCCCCCCACATATGCTCAACGTTTTAGTATAAAAAGAGGTGGCTTGCTAGTCATTTGTACACACTCTTCTTGTGATCTCTTCCTGTCCACTTGTCTGTGGGTTTTGGTGGGAGGAGAGATCCTAAGAATTAACATTGCCCTAATGGACAAGGCTCTACGCTATCTTAGGAGATGGAAAAACTCAAAGCTGCCATGGAAGACAACCCTTATCTCAGTCTCAATAAGACCTTAACGCTGCCTCATGGAGAAGCCTTAACATAGCCCTAAACGCAGTCAAGAATGCTCCCCTATCTCTCTTTCTGCTGAACTATTGAAGAACGTATAAGAAGAATTGATCAAGGGTTTCCCCACTTTGGGGTTTGTCCCTGGCTGGCGCCACATCTTGTGCTCTCTTGTCTTGGCTTGTCTTCTGCGATTTACGTTTATGTTCTATATGCATTTTACTATCATGCTAAATGTGATTGCTAATCTAGAATTGATATTGAGCTAATATGGAAAATTGAAGTAAATTTGCTATCAACATAGAACATACCTAAAATTAACATGGTTTTAGAGCTGAGGTGAAGACAAAGCCCAAGAAAGAGTGAAAGAGCAATCGCCGAAGATAGTTGGAAAGGATAAAAAGGCTCAATGGGTTCCTCATCCCTCTTCAAATTCACCAAGGGTGAAGTCGAAGCTGAGAATATTATCCGAATGGCGCAACGGAAGCATCTGATGGCCTACCTAAAGATCACTTGAATGGGAAGTGCAGATCTAAGGGTGGAAGGAAAGGTAGATGCCTTGCTTGCAATAAATTTGACCATTATGCGAAAGAGTGTTTGAATGGTAGGGACACATCACTTGATGATGATAAAAATCATTCTAGGGACATCTTCCATGATTGGAAGAATGACAGGTAATGCAGGTCATCAAGGAAATGGCCGACTCTTCAAAGAAAGAAAGGAAATCCTGGTATGAAGAGTCAAATGTTGTTTTTGATAAACTAAAGAAGTATTTCTCCACTACTTCTCCTCTAGACTCTTTGGGAATCTAGCTTATTGATTGTAGTGCTTCAAGGAACTTCATCGGATAGAAGGAAGCTCTCTCTAATCCGGTAGAGTTGGAAACATGGGGATTATACTTGGAGTCAATGCCACCTATCCCGAAGAGGGTGTAGGGAATGTTACCCCTCAATTGAATGAGGGTAACACAATGCATTTACAAGAAGTTCTTTATGTACCTAATCTCAAGAAGAACCCGGTGTCCATTTCAGCAATGGAAGTGAAAGGTTTCAATGTGGCGTTCATCAATGGAAAGGTATGTGTTTTAAAATGGAATTTTCAAAGATGCTTTTATTCTTGGGTTCAAGGCTGGCAATTTGTATCAAGTTGTAGGAAGTCCATTGGGGACCATGTTAGTTGACACATCTCTTCTATATCACCAAAGGTCTACTTATTACGGGGTCCTACCCGATGTGAGTCAGATGGTGACAGGGATGCCTAAATTCAAGAAGAGCATGAGGGTACATGTCCAAGATGTATCGAAGGAAAACCTTACGAGGGGACCGTTCCCCTCGTATAGCAAGTCCACAGGTTTGGAACAACCTGAGGGGTTTAAGATTCATAATCAGGAATCTCATGTATGCAGGTTGAAGAAAGCTCTCTATGATTTGGAGCTAACACCCTGAGCTTGATATGAGAGGATTGATAGCTGTCTGATGAAGTTGAGATTCACTAGGAGTGAAGCCAATCCAAACCATTTCTTGGAAGTTATGGATGATAGACCTCTCATACTGGCACCTTATTAGGATGACATCTTTTTGACAGGTGCAGACCCTCTCATTTACAAAAGTAAGAGGGAGTTGGATTCCGGATTTGGAATGGTGAACTGCAAGCCCATGACTACCTTGATGGGGATTAACTTTAAGAAGTTATGCGGTAGTGTTGCTGGACCTGATTTGGAAAATGCCTCTGAGTTTCATCAACTCATAACAACATTTATGTTCTTGGTGAACTCCCGTCCGGATATATGTTTTGCAGTTAGTATGTTGAGATAATATATGGTTGAGGCTCACTGGATTGGTGCCAAGAATCATTTGAGATATCTTTAGGGCACAATATCTCATGGATTGAGATACACTGCCGAAAATGTGAAGCTACATGATTATTCTGATGCTGATTAGGTAGGCAACGTGGAGGATCGCAAGAGAACTTCTAGGTGCTGGTTCTCTTTGTGTTCTGCTTCAATATCGTGGATGAGCAGGAAGCAGAAGTCAGTTGCTTTAAGCACTGATGAGGCCAGATACATAGCTGTGAGTATGGCCTCCTGTGAAGCTGTCTGGTTGTGGAAGCTCTTCAGTGAGCTGGTTGGACATGTGTTGGATAACATCGTGATCTTCCGTGACAACCGGAGGGGGATTCGATTGTTAAGGAATCATGTGTTCTATGATCGATCCAAGCATATATATATCAGATACCACTTTATTTGGGATATGGTACATCGAGGAGCAAGAAGGCTCCATCGCATTGGGACTGATGTGCAGGTCGCCGATATTCTGTCGAAGCCCCTGGGAAAGGTCAAATTCTTGACTTTCCGAGAATGAGTAGGTGTTGTGGACAAACTCTCTCCTAAGAGTCCTATATGATATTGACATTGAGCTCTGGGAGCTCCGCGGGGCTTGGGGGTACATCATGGAGTGATGAGCAACTATAGGGTGAGTGGTTCAACCTTCCCCTAGTGGTCTGTTATGTAGGCAGGATGAGTGGTTCATCCTTCTCCTACTGAGACACAGTCATAGGGTGAGTGGTTCAACCTTCCCCTAGTGATTTGTTGTGTACAGGATGAGTGGTTCAGCCTTCCCCTTGGATACCCCTGGCGACATGTAGGCAGGATGAGTGGTTCATCCTTCTCCTGCTGAGACATCCTGCCCATGTAGTCTGGGACTCATGGGAAATACCTCTCATCTGGTCAATGAGTAGGGAAATGAGGATAGGGACCATATTAGTACGGATGGACGCATCGTGTTAGTACGGTACTCCCTATGCTAGGATGATATTGATCTAGGATCAATTGGAACTGACTTCGGGTCAGTAAGAGTGATATAAATCACTCTCTTTTGGAATTGATTTCGGATCAGTAAGAGTGGTATGCCACACTCTCTTAATTTGGATTGAATTTGGGTTAGTAAGAGTGGTATGAGACACTCTCTTTTATATGGGACTGACTTTGGGTCAGTAGAGGATGGTATGATACATTCTCGATCATTTCTTCTTCTTCATAGTTCAGTAGAGCAGAGCAGTGCAGAGAACTGATGGCAGAGATAGTACAATATGGCATATGGATTAGCAGATGGAGTTCTCCCTAGTTGAGAGGGAGTGTTAAAATTGGCAACTAGGGCCAAACTCCATGTGGGTCATCTTATTTATGGTAACTGATATTTTTCTTGGATTCCTCTCGTTGAGAGGTGTAGGATTGATCTAAAGATCATCCGATTCCGACATGTATTCATGGAGATATGAATTTATTTGTGTTATGGGACAATTCGTCAAGGTCGACCAACAACCAAATTGCCCCCAAATGTGCTCAACGTTTTAGTAGAAAAAGAGGTGGTTTGCTAGTCATTTTTACATACTCTTTTTGTGACCTCTTCCTCTCCACTTGTCTTTGGGTTTTGGTGGGAGGAGAGATCCTAAGAGTCAACACTGCCCTAATGGAGAAGGCTCTATGCTATCTTAGGAGATGGGAAATCTCTACGCTGTCATGGAGGATAGCCCTTATCTCAGCCTCAAGAATACCTTAACGCTGTCCCATGGAGAAGCCCTAACATAGCCCTAAACGCAATCAAGAATGCTGCCCTAAATGCAGTCAAGAATGCTTCGCTAGACTCAGTCAGAATACTGCCCTAAACGTAGTCACAATGCTACCCTAAACACAGTCAAGAATGTTGCCCTAGACGCAGTCAGAATGCTGCCCTAAACACAGTCACAATGCTGCCCTAAATGTAGTCAATAATGCTGCCCTAGACGCAGTCATAATGCTGCCCTAAACGCAGTCACAATGCTGCCCTAAACACAATCAAGAATGCTGCCCTAGACGCAATTATAATGCTGCCCTAAACACAGTCAAGAAGAAGACCTTAATGTTGTTCAAGGTCACAATTTGAGGAGGGTTTTCATATGCCCTACATTGCTTCCCTAATCTGCAGTCTCAAGTCTCAACCTAGCCACAGAGAATGAGAAGAATAGGCCCAGTCCTAGCTGTCAAAGAGAAGACCAAACACTGCCTAAACACAGTCCATGGAGAGGATCCTATCAACCATTAAACGCTGTAAGGCTGTGCAACAATAAGGTTGACAGGAAAGCATTGGGTAAAGATAGTTGGATTGTCTTGCTGCTGGGCTAGGCCGCAGGCCATAGCTAGCAGCATAGAGGACTCAAGTTTGATATGACAACATATTTAGGTGCAACGCAATGGACAATATGGTGCATCACATGATGTAATAAAATGCAACTTGGTTGTATCAACATGGTTTTATTGACAATATGTTTAGCATACTTGGATGGGTACAACATGATAAATGCAGTGACTGGTGCGGGCAGCATGGATGCAGTACTATGCTGCACAATGGTACAACATGGTGATGATGGGCATGTAGACATAGCAATAACACGATGCATTGCAACAACTTGTTGGTGATGGGTACAACAGTGATGGAATGGTGCAACATAGTGCACAATAATGGGTATAGTCATGATTGGGTGCAAATTAGTGATAAGAGCAACTCAGTGAATGGGTGCAACACAATGACGGGTGTAACATAATGATGAGGTGCAGCACAATGAGGTGCGGCATGGTGATGGAGTCACCTTGGAGGATCAACATGCCTTCAGCTGAGTCTAGATCAACTACCTCATGTGACATCTTCTTTGAGAAGATCTCTGCTCTTATTTAGATAAGTCAAAATGTTGACTTTTGATGTATATGTACTCTCTCTCTCTCTCTCTATTGAACTATTGAAGAACGTATAAGAAGAATTGATCAAGGGTTTCCCCACATTGGGGTATTTCCCTGGCTGGTGCCACATCTTGTGTCCTCTTGTCTTGGCTTGTCTTCTGCGATTTATGTTTATATTCTATCTGCATTTTACTATCGTGCTAAATGTGATGGCTAATCTGGAATTGATATTGAGCTAATATGGAAAATTGAAGTAAATTTGCTATCAACATAGAACATACCTAAAATTAACAGAATGTTCACTAGGTGCATCCTTTTAGGACTATTCTTTTCTTGGATTTCCAATCCTAAAAAAAATATCGATCCTCTTTGATCACTCATTTTGGATACCTGTCTAATCCTCAAAGAGTGTCAGTCCATTTCCTATCTTGGATTTTCTATCCTCAAGGAAATCACATATGCTTATCCAATCCTTCATTCTCCCTACCATTGCCTTCACTTAGACGTACAACTGTTAGTATTGGCCTAGTGCATGACTCATTATAGAAGAGAATACAATGTCCATCATCGCTCCCTCTCAACTAGGGAGGATTTCCTCATTCCCACTTGATTAGGGAATAGATCTTTGCTCCTATTTAAGGAGACTTCTTACTCCCTCTAAAACAAAGAGGAGATTATCTCACTTAATTTCAATTGAGAAGTCATAACCACAAGCTCTTTAGCTTGTCCTCATAAGTGTATCAACTACTAGTTCTTCATAGAGATAGCTGTATGGCTCCCTCTTTCCTTTGTATCTCATCATATTGAGCTTCTTTCTTCCTGGATGTTATGGAGCCATCTTCTTCCTTCAATCTTGTGATAGGGTTTAGGCCATCAATCTTGCATATCACTTCCTCTAGTCATCATCAATGGAGGCATTTTATTGATCCTATCATTTGCTCCCTCTAAGTATGTTTTTGATCTTCATTGTTATGGAAACATGTCCATTAGGTTGCCTTCTTATCTTTCTACGTTTCAATTCCAAGATGATGATATAAACTTCTTGACTACATAATCCTTCAAGGATTTCGAAAAATTAGTCACTCAATCCATATGTTCTTTGAATCGAGTTTAACCCTAATAGTTGAACTTGCCTTAACTATCATTATGCATTTCTGCAATATCTTTTCATGTAGCAAAACACTATGTCAACCAAATAACCAATGTTAAAATAGTAAATATCATATTTACTTGATCAGGATGGCCCTTTCATCAAAGTATTTGCTTACTTGAGTCCTTTGAGATCAACATTATTTCGTATGATCCATCTCCACATTGCACAAGAATCCTTCTCCATGTATCCATTTTAATCAGAGTGCCCATGGATCGAACTTGATTACCGAGCCACATATCTTCCTCAGAGTTGCCATTGTTAACTCCTTTTCTTTCTTCCAGAGATTATACTTGATGTTAATTAACATTTTTATATTTATGCTATGCAATCTTGTGAGAGAGTCTTGATCTTCATCCATTTCAAAGCATGTCAAACTTCTTCTTTCAAGCATCATGTAACCAAGTGGAGGACTTACTAACCAACTCTTTCTTGTAATATTCTTATAGATATGAACCCTACTATGGAGAAGAGTTGCTTAAAATATGCATAAATTTTCTTTCCATACCATAATCTAGCCATCCCTTCTTGAATGAGCTTGCTTATTGTATGTAATGTTCCTTCTAATTAGAAATCAACAAGGTGAATTCTATAATTTTTGCAATTTTGGGTGGAGAACAATTTTGGACATAAAACTTAGGAAAAGTGGGTAACAAACAATTAAACTTAATTTTGGTGAAAGGGAGGCTCCAAACAGTAGCATAAAAGGGAAAATTATTTGCATAGTGGGATGTGGGGGCCACTCCAAGAGAGAATTCGAATTGCCTTGGAGAATTTCGAATTGGAGGGAAGAAGGAGAATAGGGGTTGAATTGTGGAGCCCATAAGTAGAGAGGGAATGCAACAATTATAATTAGAAGATAAAGTCTCCATTTTGGGACTTTTGGCCCTTTGTTGATAAAGTCAACTCGTGATCCTTAGCACAAGAGGTTTCTAGGTGAGAATTGTTGAGAAATCTATAGGGCTATAATTATGATGATTTCTCTTAAATTTGATAACTACTTGTGATGTATTTTTACTTTTTCTTGATTATTAGCTTCTTCTCTTATTTTTATGTTATTCTTATCATCAAATAACTTCCAAAACAAGAAGATCAACAATACACAAGAACACAAGATGTAGGCTGCAAACCAGGGCCAAAACCTCTCCACATGAGAGGAATACCCACAAATCTCTTCTCTTCTTATAGATTCTTTAAATGACGAATTCCAAGACCTCTAGACCAACACCAATACCCTTCCAAGACCAAGGCAAACCTTCTTGATGACGTGCTTCTTCTATCCAAGTCAAACTTAGTCAAATCTCTTCCAGCTGCACAACTTCGACCCCTGGCTACAAAATTTCGGCCTTCATCGCAAGTTTGAAATTTTCGGCCCCTGCAATAGTTACTGCTTCCACGTGTGAACAATTCTAGGGCTTCGAAGGTTTCCTTTTACCTTCGCTTGGGTTTCTTCTCCTTCTAGGGCTTGTGGGTGACCTAATAGAATTTTCTTTGACCTTCTTTCTACAACTTCCTCAACTTCGACTTTGCAACTGCAAAACCCTAGCCTTCTTTTCGCACGTGTGAAAGAGAGAGAGAGAGAAATAAACCAAACACTTTGTCCTTCATCCTTCTATCCTTCTTTGCTTGCCTTTATTCTACTTCTCCTTTTCTTGGATGATGATTGATTAGTGAGTATCCATAGGAATTCAAGTTCAATCCTATATATAGGCTTCCAAGGAGGACGACATGCCCTAATGAGGCTAACTTCATAGTTGCCAGGCCGACTTGGTCTTCGAGGGTGTTTTGATACTTTTAAATACAAAAATAATTCTTTTGACATGTTACAATGTGCCCAATTGGGTCTTCTTCATATGACAATGACTCTATGACTTCTTGACACTAGGACAAACCTTAGAAGCACACAATGGGTGCTTGACCTCTAAATAAAAGGACCTTGAGCATGAAATCCATGCTACAAAAATAACAATAATAAATTTTTCTTTCTTTTTACAATATAGAAGAATCAAGAGTACATTTCATATTTATGAAGACCGAACGTAGTTACACATTTCAACACTTCCTCTTAACTAGGGAGATTTTCATAATGTTACATGGACATTCTCAAATTGTATAGATCTCATAAGAAGAGTCAAATTGGTAAGCCATATCATAAGCTATCATTTCAACTTATTTCTTTGCATCATACCAACCAACATTGTCACATAGCAAGGCCTTGAATAAAAACTCTATCTCTCGACAAGATCAGAGCAAAACGCTGGTGAGACCAATGACTCATAGACACCATTATCATTGTTTCTGAAGGCACATACCCCACCTAGGTGTTCAAAGGGTATGTCCTTCTAGGACAATTATTGTCTTGGAATAACACATCCTCAAGGAATTTCCTCTTCGACTACACTTACCTTTTGGATGCCCTACCTCATCCTCAGAGAGTATAAAAAACCATATGCTTACCTAATCCCCCATTATTTCTTCACGAAGTGAAGACAAGAATTATGTGTCTATCTCTCCCTCTCAACTAGGGAGGATATATCAACCAATCCAAGCTTGTCTCTCAAATATACAAGCTTCTTATTAGGAAGAGCTTTTGTCAAAATGATAGCTACCTGCTCATCGGTAGAGATATACTGTAGCTGCAACCCTCCATCTTGCACCAACTTTTGTATGTAATGATACTTGCTATTATATGCTTTGTCTTTCTATGGAACATTGGGTCTTTAGACAACCTTATACAATTGATGTTATCACAATGTATTATTGTAGGGTCCATTGGTCCCATTGTCGCTTTTTAATGCACCTGGAGCACAAGTACTTCAGGAGATATGGAAAGCTTCCTAGAGATAGCCTCTGTGTTGATTGTAGACCAGTGCCTAGGACATCTTAAAGAGTAATGGACAAATTTGTAGAAAATACTTGCAACACTTTAGTTTGTCATAGAAATTACAAATGAGTTTGATTCAGAATCATCCATAAAGATACTGAATATAAAGCAATTGATACACAAGAGTACTTAGGAAATAATCTTTAGCTTAAGGTGGCCAAATAAGACTCAAAATTTGTAGCGATTTAGTTGTTGAAACATATGTAAATGGAGGGAGATAACAGAGGAGGAATCCGTCATAGAGGGCTTAAGGCAAAAGAATCCTATATATCCAGACTCAGAGAGAAACGAGAAATAGGAGATGCTATGAACTGCTGAGCTGCATGGAGCACTTTTTAAAGACTTGATTTCCACCTTGAAACATGCATTATCCACCAACACTCTTGATTTAGTTGAATCTGTATCTAAAGGGAAACACAACTAGCTACTACTATGACATGCAATCTGTGAAGAATTAAAACATATATGAAAAACATAAAGAGAAGAACATACTGCAATCCAAATAAGTTGGAATCACCATAAAATTTGTATTAATGTCTTCAGGAAAACCAAAATACAATAAGCTTCAAGAAGGCCTTTGTGAAAACAAGAAATGTCTCATAGAAGAACTGTCTTTCCCAAAATTCCGAACCCTTGTTAAGTGCTTCTTCCTCCCTTTTATAAGGAGAGGGAGAGCTTGAAAATTAGTTACAAAAATATCTTAGACTTGAGCTTCCAGTTGTTTGCATGACTAGCTGTCTCGACGTGTAGGCTCTGTCGCCTCCAATTATTACAACAAAAAGATGCTTTTCTTTAACATAAAACAAAATGACAGACTAATAAACAAACTGAATAACAAAACACGAAAACTGAATGATGGTGTGCGGAAATATCTCCTTGCCACTTCCTCAGATGGATTTTGGTCTAGCCATGTTTATGCCGCATCATGCCTCATACACTCCTGGCCGGTTCCCCGTCGCTTTTAGTCTTAACAATTTTACTCCTTCCTTTTACAGAAACTGAGAGAAATCACTCATGATGGCCATAACATCTCCTAAGCACAATTTCCAACTCATTTGTCCCTCCTGACTCCCTGTATAACACTATCGGAGCCATACATGCCTTTAAAACAACCACAGTGTAATATCGATAATTTTCCAGCATTGACACTTAACACTAGAAAACATTGCGAAACATCGAATTCCAATCCCCTTTAGGCCCCTTTTGTTCTTTTTCATTATATGACCAGGGGCTATGACTAGGTGCTTAGCCAAATATCAAAGCTTGGCAAAACGGGTCTTCACACTGAATAGGCTTCATGAAACAGTGAACACCGATCCTCTTTTCTGCTTAGCTCTTGGTTCTTGGGTTCTTCCTGTTACCATAGGCCAACCCCTATATCGGAGCCCCCCAATCAGAGGTGTTCAATCGACGATTTCATTATGGAGTGATGCGTTGTTTTGCCGATCATCGATCACCCTTTGCACTAAGCCCTTGGATCTTTAGCTCTTTATGCGATTGTGGACCAGCCCCTGTGTCGGAGCCCCTTTATCGGTGGATCACAATTGGAGGTTTCACTAGGAGCTACAATGCTCACCCTTCGATCACTGATGTGACATCATCCTTTGCCATGTGTCACCTAGTGAGTGGTGACACATATCGCCCTGTTTTGGCCCCTTATGACCCCTCAAAATGCCGAATTTTCCTGCCACATGTCCATCGTACCGCCGTGTCATGTTGATGTCAGCTACCCCATGTCTCTTATCGGAACCAACCATATGCTATCAAGTGTCATGTATCGGAACCAATCATGTTTAGCCACGTGTCATTTATCGGATCCAATGATGTTCAGGCACGTGGTCCCCCTCAAGGAGAGAGAAAAGGTCAACCTCTTCTTGTTTTTCGCTGATTTTCTTTGTTAAACATTTCAAGGCTTTCTTAACGCTTTAACATTAGAGGCTTAAATCTCGACAGTCTTAATCGCAATCAGAACTTTGAAAGGATGTCATCTATTTTATCATCGATTGCGATGTGTCGACCTCCTATTGCTCGAACACCTTGGACATCCGATATGCAGGATCACCAACGTGTGACCCTGCCGATACTACAGGACCCCCCGATTTCCGATATATATTGTGCCTTGGACCTCCGATCTCTAATTACCGATATAGGCGATCATTGATCGCTGTTTTGCTCTAACCTCACTTGCGGCTGCTTTAGAAAACTCCGATTTGAGGGATCTGGGATTATACTTGAGCATTTTCCTTGGTTTTTTGGTTTTCAAGGGTAACTTTCAATCTGCTCTAACTTTTGATTCTAGAGTCCATTTGAGGAGTTCCATATACCATTGGAAAGCTAATTCCGAGAACTATCCATTGGAGGGGGTCTGATTTAGCTTTGAATGCTTCTATGACTTGAAATATGGCTGCAACTTTCCTTCTTTTTTGTACTTTGGTCAGCTGAAAACAAATTTTGCAGTGAGTGACAACAGGTCTTTCAAACAAATCAGACAACAACTTCCTCAACCATACATCTTCTTTGCTTATTTCACATTTTTCAATATATTCAGCCTCAACACTACTCAAAGCAATTGAATCTTGCTTTCTACTCATCTAGAATATCATAGAGGATCCCAAACTAAAACATCCTCCAATAGTGCTTCTCCCATCCATCTCAGTGCCTCCCTAATCAGAATTTGTATATCCAATCAAGTGGACATCATTCTTTCTATCATAATTCAGGAAGTAGTGGATTGTGCCTCATATATATCTCGATATATGCTTGGATGCTATCCAATGATCATGCTTGGGCTCTACCTGAAACTGATTGAGAATATTCACTGTAAAACAAATGTTTGGTTGAGTATTCACCAAATACATTAGAGAGCCAACCAATTGTCTATACCTTGTCAGATGCATAGGGCTTGAATCGAAACTTCTTAGGCTCTTCAAATTTGTGATCATAGGGGTTGTCATAGGTTTGCAATTCATCATGTCAAACCTTTGCAACATCTTAATCACATATTTTTCTTTACCTAGATATATCTTATCAGGTCCTTGCCAAACTTCCAACCCCAAGTAATAGTGCATCAGCCCTAGATCCTACATATCGAATTCTGTTGCCGATTGCTTTTTGCACTCTTGAATACAACCTTCCAATCCTGTCATGAGAAGATCATCCACATATAGAAGGATGATTATAGGCTCATCCTTCACAACCTTGGTATAGAGATTCAGATTAGCAGAACTCTTCGAGAAGTCCAATCTTTACAAATATGTGTTCATTCTAGTGGACCAAGCCCTTGGTGCTTGCATAAGGCCATAAAGTTCCTTCTTCAGCCTACAGACATGAGTCTCTCTATCATTCACTTCAAATCCCAAGGGTTTTTCTATATAGACTTCTTCATTGATAGTTCCATTCAAGAATGCCGTCTTGACATCCATTTGATGGATGTTCCATCCCATAGATGTTGCCAAAAAGACCAACGATCATATGGTTGTATACCTAGTTGTAGGTGCAACTATCTCTTCATAATCAATGCCTTCTTGTTGGTGAAACCCCTAGCCACACACAAATCTTGCCTTATATTTGTCAATGCTTCCATCTATTGCATGTTTAATCTTGTAGAGCCACTTGGAAGTTACCACATATTTGTCTTCAAGACTAGGAACGATATCCCAAACTCCATTCTTCATTCATAGCATCTTTCCACTCTTGATGTTTAACAACATATTCAAAGGTGGATGGTTTTGCTTCGATTAACTTTGTCATATAGGTTGCATACCTTGAATATCTTTTGGGCTTCTTACTTTCCATTAACATACCTTTGGCTACTCCATGTCCTTCCGCATCTAGAAGAGTAGACTTCAACCAATTAGGTCTCTTTCTGCTTTCAGGGATGACGACTTGTTGCACAGGTTCACTGGGACAACCTTCTTCATGATTTGAATCCTCTTCCTCCCTAGTGCATTCTTTAAATATTGGAATTCCTTCATCATCAGAGTCAATCGAGAGGTCCTTCAATTTTTTGAATGCAATACTTTCATCAAAGATCACAACTTGACTTACTTCTATTCGGTGCCCTTCCTTTATGTAGATCCTATACGCCTTTGGAGTGTTACTATAGTCAACAAATATTCCCTTCATACTTGTAGGATCCAACTTCTTTATCTTATCTTTCGAAATGTGATTGTAAATAGGACAACCAAATATTCAGAGATGGTCTACACTTGGTTTCTTCCTAGTGAATGCTTCTTCAAGAGTTATGTTGTCTAGTGATCTGTGAGGACTTCAATTTTGAATGTAGACAAAAAATTTTGTTGCTTTGAACGCCAAAATTTTTTAGGCAAGTATTGATCATGTAACATGGCCCTAACACTTTCCTCAATCGAGCGATTCTTTTGTTTTGCTACTCCATTTTGCTCTGGATTATATGGAACTATCAACTCCCTCTTAATCCCAACCTCCTTACAGAAAGCTATGATCTCTTTTAAAGTTTATTCCCCTCCATTATCAAATCTTAGTACCTTTATGCTTCTTTCTATAAGATTTTCTACTTCTGCTTTGAATCCTTGATTTTTTTTAATACTTCATCCTTGGACTTCAGCAAATAGATCCAAGCCTTCCTTGAGTGGTGTTAAAATTGGCAACTAGGGCCAAACTCCATGTGGATCACCTTATTTATGGCTTATGATATTTTTCCTAGATTCCTCTCATCGAGAGGTGTAGGATTGATCTAAATATCATCCGATTCCGATAAGTATTTATGGAGATATGAATTTATTTTGATTATGGATAAATTAAATAAAGTCTTTTGGTAGAAATCACATGAGAGAATTTTTTTGACCGATGTGTTTCAGACCAACAAGTTTGGTTCATCGTTATCATCATATGGATAAATTGTCAAGGTCGGTCAATGAACTTATGTAGGCTCAGAAGCCCAACAGTCATGTTTATTCAACCTCAATTTTTGCATATAAATACAAGGATCATTCTCCTCATTTGGACAATTCAATTCACTCATCTTCTCTCTCTCTCTCCTATGCATAAAAGGAGCCTTTCTCTCTCTCACACGTGTGGATGAAAGGAAGACGTCCTAGGGCAAGGAAGATGCATAAAGGACCCTAGGGCAGTAGGTCATCTCTTTGACCAATGTCCTTTCAAGAGTGCGGATTGGGTGTGGTTGCCTCTCCTAGGCAGGCCGCAATTTTTGGCACGAAAATCGAGGTGATCTGACCTCTAGTTTGATCGGTGTTGACTTCCCTAGTTTAGGGCTGCAAGTTGACTTCATAAATTTGCAAATTGACTGAACTTTTGGGGTTGTTCAAGGGCTGTTTCTTCAGGATGTTCAAGGACAAGTTGACCAGAAATTGACCAAGTATTTTAGAGGTCAAGTTCAGCTACTTTGACCAAGTTTGACTTTGTTGATCTAGGGTTTGCTACTGCTGATATAAAATTACATAATTCAGATTTTGTACTATTTCTCTCTATTGAACTATTGAAGATAAAAGAAGATTTGATCAAAGGGTTTCCCCGCATTGGGGTTTGTCCCTGGCTAGCCGCCACATCTTGTGTCTCTTTTCTTGGCTTGTTTTTTGTTGATCATTTAATGTTCTATATGCACTTTACTTAATGTATATGTGATTGCTAATTTGTGGCTACTAAGAAGAAAAATAAGGAAACTTCTCTAAGCACAGAACGTACCATAATTTAACATGGTATCAGAGCTGAGGTGAAGACAAAGCCCAAGAAAGAACAAGAGCAAGAGCAATCACCAAAGAGAAGGTTGGCAAGGATATCTTAAAGAAATCATGGGGTCCTCAATGCACTTCCCTACTGAAGACAAACTCCGTAAGAAGTCTAATTATCATGGATGGAAGATGTCTCTCGATCCAACATTAGAAGAGCAGGAAGTGTTGGACCATGTGAGAGGCGGGATTGTTGAGCCTCCATCAAATGCATCCGCTGCTGCTAGCAACAAATGGACAAAGGGAGAAGTCAAAGCAAGGAATATCATTCGGGACTCTATCGACAAACGCTTGGTGGCCTATGTTTCCAGGCTGAAAACCTCCAAGGAAATCTACGATAGACTGGTGAGTTTATTTAAAGTTAATGATGCAAATCAAGTCTTGTTTCCTAGAAATAAGCTGAAGGAAATTAAGAAGGGAAAAGATGAGAGTATGCAAGCATATTTCTTAAGGATCACCAAGATCAAGAACAATTTCCTATCTATTGGGGAATTAATTCCTGACAGGAAAATGACACTCACAACTCTTGGAGGACTGCCATCTGAATGGTATATATTCAGGACTACTCTTCTCAACAATAATGTAATTTCTGGATTTGAGGAATTAATAGCCAGATGCATTCAATAAGAAACGAGGATGGAAGAGCAAGAAATGCCCATAGTTAAAGGTCATCCCTCTGCCTTTTCTTCTCATACTAAAATAAGAAACAATTTCGAGGCTAAATTCAAAGGAAAGGCTGGACCAAAGGGTGGAAGAAAAGGACGATGTTACAATTGCAATAAAACAGGTCACTATGCTAGGGAGTGCCCTGATAAAAGGGACTCACATCGGGACGATGATCAAAATCCCTCTCAAGGCAATCAAAGGAATGTCAAGTCAAATGACATAGGTAGAAGAAGTGTCGAGAATCAAGGAAGAGGACAACCATTCAAGAAGGCAAGAAATTCCAGGTATGAATCTAACACTGTTAACAATAAGCAAGATGAATATTATCTACCAGTAGCTCTATCTACCACTGCTCCCCCAGACTCATTGGGAAATTGGCTTACTGATAGTGGTGCCTCAAGGCACTTCACTGCTCTGATAGAGAAGGAAACCAACCTGGAAATTGCTCTTGGAGATAATTCAAAATATCCCGTGAAAGGTGTAGGAAATGTCACTCTTCAATTGAATGAGGGTAATACCATCCATTTACAAGATGTATTATATGTACCTGATCTCAAAAAGGACCTGGTGTCTATTTCGGCAATGGAAGACAAAGGCTACAAGGTGGCATTCAACGATGGCAAGGCATGTGTATGGAAAAAGAACTTTAAAGATGCTTTTACTCTTGGGTTTCGAGTTGATTCATTATATCAAGTCGGTGGAAGTCTGCTAGGTGTCATGTCTTGTGACACATATCTTCAGTTCAAACTATGGCATTGGAGGTTTGCTCACCTTCATTATAAATCTCTACCCGATGTAAGAAAAATGGTGACTGGGATGCCCAAGTTCTGATTAGAGCAAGAAGGTGTATGTCCAGGATGCGCCGAAGGGAAGCTCAAAAGGGGACCATTCCCCTCAAGCCAAAGCAATACCTTCGATATATTGCAGTTGGTTCACTCAGACATATCCGGTATGATGCCTGTGAACTCCTTGGGAGGATATTTATATTACCTCACTTTTATAGATGATTATTCTTGCAAGACTTGGATATACTTCTTGAAAAATAAGGATGAAGTGTTCTCCTGGTTTCGACACTTCAAAGCATTGATTGAGAATCAAATCAAAAAGAAGATCAAGATCTTAAGAACTGATAATGGGACTGAATATGAATCCAATGAGTTTCATGACTAATACAATGAGGTCGGCATTAAGAGGGAGACTACTACGCCATATAATCCTGAACATAATGGTGTGGCAGAAAGGAAGAATTGTACAATTGTGGAAGCTGTCCGTGCTATGCTCCATGATCAAAGACTTCTGAAGTTTCTATGGGCCAAAGCTGCAAATACCGTCGTATATGTACAAAACCGATGCCCTCATCAAGCATTGGGTTCCAAAACACCCGAAGAAATGTTCATCGGTAAGAAACCTGACGTATCTCATTTTAGAATTTTTGGAAGCACTGTACATTTTCATGTGCCTGAAGAAAAAAGTAATAAATTGGGTGCATCTGGAAAGAAAGGAATTTTCGTGGGCTATAGCGAAAATACTAAGGGCTATAAAATTAATGTATTTGGTCAAAGGGAAGTCGAGATTAGTCATCATATCACCTTTGACGAAGATATGGCTCTTAGCAAGGTAGAAAATATTCCTACTTTAAGGGGATCTAAAGAAGCTGACACCGGGGAACCGAAGGAAAAATAAGATGAGATGATGCTTGATGTGGAAGAACCTATGGATCCTATTGATCATCCTCCACAAGAGCCTTCCTCTTCTAGGAAGAGGCCTTCATGGCTTAGGGGCACACTTGATGATGTTGAAGGACACATTGCACCCAGAGGAACCTTCTGTGAAAGTAAGAAGCCGAATAGGTATCAAGGATACCTAACCATCATTAGCACGATTATCCAAAATGAGCCTTTTTCATTCACAGATGCCGTCAAGCATCAAGTATGGAAGGATGCTATGACTGAGGAATATGAGTCCATTATGAAAAACTATGTTTGGGATGTGGTCCCCAGACCCCAAGACAAAGCAGTTGTCACTTCAAAATGGCTTTACAAGATAAAGCATGCAGTTGATGGAAGTGCGGAAAAGTATAAGGCTCATTTTGTCACTCGTGGCTTCTCCCTAAAGGAAGATATAGACTATGACGAGATATTTGCACCTGTTGCCCAATATACCACCATCTGATCGATCATAGCCCTTGTTTCGTTGCAAGGATGGAAACTACATCAGATGGATGTCAAGACTGCGTTCTTACATGGTTCGATCAGAGAGGAGGTCTATGTGGAGCAAGCCAAAGGATTTGAGATTTATGATCGAGAATCTCATGTGTGTAGGTTGAAGAAGGCCCTCTATGGGCTAAAGAAAGCACCCCGAGCATGGTATGAGAGGATCAATAGCTACTTGATGAAGCTGGGATTCACTAGGAATGAAGCCGACTCTAACCTTTACTTTAAGGCTATAGATGACAAGCCTCTCACATTGGTGCTATATGTTGATGACCTCTTTCTAATAGGTGCAGATCCTCTCATTCATGAATGTAAGAGGGAGCTGTTCTCTGAATTCGAGATGAAAGGCCTAGGACTTATTCTCTATTTCCTAGGACTAGAAGTCGGGTAGAAACCAGGGGAGATTTTCCTATCTCAAGGAAAATATGTGGTGAAGATATTGGAGAGATTCAGCATGGTGGATTTCAAGCCCGTAACTACCCCGATGAAACTTGACTTCATGAAGTTAAGCAGTAGTGTTGCAGACCTGTTTTGCGAAATGCTACCAAGTATCGTCAACTCGTCAGAGCATTAATGTTCTTGGTGAACTCTCATTCAGATATATGCTCTGTAGTCAACACCTTGAGTCAACATATGGTTGAGCCTCACCACTCACATTGGATTGGTGCCAAGAATCTGTGTAGATATCTTCATGGCACAATCACTCATGGGTTGAGATACACTGCTGGAGATGTGAGACTACTTGTGTATATTGATGCTGATTGGGCAGGTAGTGTGGTGGACTGAAAATGCAATTTCGGGTGCTGTTTCTCTTTGGGATCTGCCTCGATATCCTGGATGAGCATGAAGCAGAAGTTAATGGCTTTGAGCACCGCCGAGGCAGAGTACATTGCTTCTAGCATGGCCTCTTGTGAGGTAGTCTGGTTGCGAAAGCTCTTCAGTGAGCTGTTTGGATTTACATTGGATACCATCGTGATTCTGTGTGACAGCTAGAGCGAGATCCGTTTATCAGAGAATTCCATATTTCATGATCGCTCCAAGCATATCGATATCAGGTACCACTATATTCGAGATATGGTGCAGCGAGGAGCAATAAGGCTCCAACATATCAGTACAGATGAACAGGTCACCGACATTTTGATAAAGCCCCTAGGAAAGGTCAAATTCTTGACTTTCCGAGAACGACTTGGTGTTGTTCAGAGACCCTCTTATGAGGGTCGAGTATGATGTATTGAGATTTGGGAGCTCTAGGGGGGCGCAGGGTACTTCTTAGAGCAACATGTGACCACAAGGCGACTCACCATCCCCTGGTGGTGCACAATGTACATGGTAAAGGTTCAACCTCCCCTTGTGACACCCCGTGGCGATTGTGGAATAGGGTGATTAGTTCTCCTGTGGGCCAGGATGATTCATTCTCTGTGGAAACTGTGGAGTAGGATGATTAGTTCTCCGTGGCATCCACTGGACAAGATGATTCGTTCTCTTGTGGACATGATGATTAGTTCTCCTGTCGAGGCATCCTACCCATGCAGTCTGGGACTCATGGGAAGTACCTCTCATCTGATCAATGAGCAAGGAAATGAGGATAGGGACCATAGTCGTACTATCGATGGATGCATCACTGTATCTACCGCACTCCTTATGCTAGGATGACCTCCATTGATCTGGGATCAGTAAGAGTGGTTCACACTCTTAGATTGACTTCGGGTCGATGGAGGATGGTATGATACATCCTTAATCATTTCTTCTTCTTCATAGTTTGAGTAGAGCAATGCAAAGAAAAGTAGAGCAGAGTAGAGTGGGGTCAAGTTGTACATGACAGTGCATTTGATGGATGGATAGCAGCGACGGTCTGCCGGATTGCAGATGAAGTTCTCCCTAGTTGAGAGGGAGTGTTAAAATTGGAAACTAGGGCCAACATCCATGTGGATCACCTTATTTATGGCTTCTGATATTTTTCTTAGATTCCTCTCATCGAGAGGTGTAGGATTGATCGAAAGATCATTCGATTTCGATAAGTATTTATGGAGATATGAATTTATTTTGATTATGGATAAATTAAACAAAGTCCTTCGGTAGAAATCACATTAGAGAATTTTTTTGGCCGATGTGTTTCGAACCAACAAGTGTGTTTCATCATCATCATCATATGGATAAATTGTCAAGGTCGGCCGACAAACTTATGTAGGCTCAGAAGCCCAACAGTCATGTCTATTCAACCTCAACGTTTGCATATAAATACAAGGAGCATTCTCCTCATTTAGACAATTCAATTCACTCATCTTCTGTCTCTCTCCTACGCATAAAAGGAGCCTCTCTCTCTGTCACACGTGTGGCTGAAAGGAAGATGTCCTAGGGCAAGGAAGATGCAGAAAGAAGGACACTACAGTAGCAGGTCATCTCTTTGACGAGCATTGACCAAGCGTTGACCTTCCAAGAGTGCGAACTGGGTGTGGTTGCCTCTCCTAGGCAGGCCCCAATTTTTGGATGAAAATCGAGGTGATCTGACCTATGGTTTGACCAGTGTTGACTGCCCTAGTTTAGGGTTGCAAGTTGACTTCAGAAATATGCAAATTGACTGAATTTTTGGGGCTGTTCAAGGGCCGTTTCTTTAGGCTGTTTGAGGACAAGTTGACTAGAAATTGACAAAGTATTTTAGAGGTCAATTTCAGCTAGTTTGACCAAGTTTGACTTTGCTGATTTAGGGTTTGTTGCTGCTGATATAAAATTACATAATTTATATTTTGTATTATTTCTCTCTGTTGAAGTATTGAAGATAAAAGAAGATTTGATCAAAGGGTTTCCCCGCATTGGGGTTTGTCCCTGGCTAGCCACCATATCTTGTGTCTCTTGTCTTGGCTTGTTTTCTGTTGATCATTTAATGTTCTATCTGCACTTTACTTAATGTATATGTGATTGTTAATCTGTGGCTAATAAGAAGAAAAATAAGTAAACTTCTCTAAGCATAGAACATACCATAATTTAACAAGTGGTCATCAATGAAAGTTACATAATATATATGACCTTCAAGAGACTTTGCAGGCATAAGACCACAAACATTAGAGTGAATGAGATCCATGATTTCTTTTGATCTTGAAGCACTGCTTCTAAATGGTTTCTTAACATTTTTACCTAATGCATATCCCTTGCACACTCTTTCATGATCCTCCTTGAGTTCAGGGATGCCATTCATCATTAAATCTAGAGTTGGTAAGATTTTGTAGTGAAGGTGTCCAAACCTTCGATGCCAAAGTTCACATGGACTTACTTCAATGTGAACCAGTGCTTGAGAGAGAGGTGTCAACAACCTGTAGAGTCTTTAACACATACTACAACCTTTCCATCTATGAAAGCGACTGTATCTCCCTTATCATCTAGACATGAAATAGAAAGTAAATTCTTTTGTAAACTTGGTATGAATAGAATGTTGTTGAGATGAATGCTTCCTCCATTTTATAGCTCCAACGAGGTTGATCCAATTCCTCTAACAGGATAGCTCTTCTTGTCACCAAGTTCAACAGAGTAGGATGATTTTCCTCTTGATAGGGTCTTTAGTTGCTTTTTCTCACCTGTTATATGTCTGGATGTTCCGCTGACGATTACCCATATATTTTCATCTTCAAGCGTACCTGTAAGTGTCGAGAATAACCCTTTTTCCTTTGTAGAAGTCTTGGTCATATGATTCTTGATAGATAATAGGAGATTCCAAAGTGCTTTGATACCTTGCTTGAGATGACTTGCCACCATAGAAAATTGCTTCAATGACTTTTGTGGTGATCTTCATCATGCCCTTAAGCAACCTTACCTCTGATACCATGTCGAGGAATATATAGGGATATAATTAGGATGATTTCTCTTAAATTTGATAACTGCTTGTGATGTATTTTTACTTTTTCTTGATTATTAGCTTCTTCTCTTATATTATGTTATTCTTATCATAAAACAACTACCAAAACAAGAAGATCAACAATACACAAGAACTTTGGATGTAGGCTGCAAGCTAGGGCCAAAACCTCTTCACTTGAGAGGAAAACCCACAAATCTCCTCTTCTTATAGATTCTTCAAATGACGAACTCCAAGACCTCTAGACCAAGACCAATACCCTTCCAAGACCAAGCCAAACCTTCTTGATGATGTGCTTCTTTTATCCAAGTCAAACTCAGTCAAATATCTTCCAGCTGCACAACTTCGACCCCCGACTAAATTTTTTTGGCCTTCACTATAGGTTTGAAATTTTCGGCCCCTGTAATAGTTATTGCTTCCAAACGTGTGAAAAATTCTAGGGCTTCCAAGGATTCCTTTGACCTTTGCTTGGGTTGCTTCTCCTTCTAGGGCTTGTGGGTTACCTAATAAACCTTTCTTTGACCTTCTTTCCACAACTTCCTCAACTTCGACCTTGCAGTTGTAAAATCCTAGCCTTTGCCTGTTGTACTTCTATCCTTCTTCACTTGCCTTTCATCTGCTTCTCCTTTGCTTGATGATGAGTGATTAGTGAGTGTCCACGGGAGGTCAAGTTCCCTCTTATATATAGGCTTCCACAGAGGACGATATGCCCTAATGAGGCCGACTTGTTCTTAGAGGGTATTTTCGCACTTTTAAATGCAAAAAGTATTCTTTTGACATGTTACAATGTGCTCAATGGGGTCTTCTTCATATGGCAATGGCTCTATTGACTTCTTGACACTAGGACAAACCCTAGAAGCACATAGTGGGTGCTTGACCTCTAAATAAAAAGGTCTTGAGCATGAAACCCATGCTACAAAAATAACAATAATATTTTTTTCTTTCTTTTTACAATATACAAGAATCAAGAGTACATTTCATATTTATGAATACCAAACCTAGTTACACATTTCAATGGGAATATCACCTCCTTCTTTAGTGGACTTTGCGTGCCACTCTAGGGGTGTTCATCATTATCATTTCAGAGCTATGCTTGAGGAAATTGTAGGGAAATTTTTCCCACTTTGTGAGTAGACTGGGTGCAAAATAACTCACACTCCTTGGGAGAAGTAGCTATAGTGCAGATCTAGTTCTAGGAATTTGAGGAGATTTTCCCTTGGAATTTTGTTGGAGGATTGTGGGAATTCACAGGCCAAATTGGGGAGGATTTTGAGGGTGTAATTGTGCTTTTCTAAGCATGCTTAGAGGGTCTTTGGCAGGGCTTGCATAGGGGTCAGAGCAAGGAGAAATTGTGGTGAGGAAAGGCTAGATAAAATCGGGAGAAATTTAGGGAGAAATTTGCAGAGGTTTTGGCAGGCATTTTGGGAATTTTTGGGAGCACACTTCAACAATTTTCCAGCAGTGCATACTAGAGGGAAGACTGGGAAATCTGCTCTAATTTGTGGCTTTTTGAGAGAGTTGGGTTGGGGCTAGAGCTTTCTAGGTTTTGCCGATCTTGGTGGTGTTAGTGCCTGTCAGTCATGTCAGTCACCAGTGATCAAATATGCTCTTACAAGGTTTTCATTAGGGTCTCAAGTCAATTTTCTATCATTTCATAAGGTTTTCAAAATAAAAATTCGGTCACTGGTTGGTGTTGGTTTAAGTCATAACTACTCCCTTGGTTTGCAAAGTCACCACCCTAAGCATGGTCATGTCAATATTTATTATCATAAGTTTAAATGTTGGTCTAGGTCATCATTGTGGTCTTGAAATCATGTATGGTTGAAAAGTTCAAAGTTTCATAAAGTAGTTAAGAGTACACCTAGTCTCATCATTTTCTTGTGTCATCCATATCCAATGAGAGTCATGTCATCATTCTTGTCACTATCATGGGAGTTAGTGAATTTAGGGAATAAAGTGTTAAAGTGCAACGATTCACATTGAGATCTTACTTTCCACTTCAAGTAAGATTGCTATAAGTACTTTTCAGTTACAAGTTACTATAATCAAGTAAGTTTGATTTCTCCTATCAAATCAATCCTCCCAAAACATCTAAATACCTCCTAAATCCTCCCCTATGCTTTTCCCATGCCCATTCCCCTCATTTCCTTTACTCTCAGACAAACCCTAGCCTATTGCTACACTTTTGACACTTTCCTAGGTTAGGACTGTTTTTTCCACTTTTGCACCCTTTCCCCTCACCCATTCCCTAAAATTTCACTTCCCTACACTCTCTAACATCTATCCCTACCCGTCTAAATTTTCCCAAGGATTTAGAGACCCTAAAACCCCTTCATCTGCCTCAATTTCAGAAACTGTCCAAATCTCTTGTTTTTCCCTACACCAAACCCTAATTTCCCTTCCCATTGAGCTAGGGTTTGCTATGGATTATGAGAATATTGCGTAGAGGAAGCATAAAGGAGGCCAAGGACAAGATATTTCTCAAGAGGCAGAAAGAGCAAGAGAGTGAGCTAGGTCAAAGGGACATTGACAAATCAATTGCTGCACATAAGGACTATTTTTCTTCAAAATATGCTTATGACCAAATGGAGATGAATTTTACAAAAGTGAAAGAGGTTTTTGTCAATGATAGGCCAAGGAACAAAAAAGTCCTTCAGTTTATGTACAAGTATTATGATTGGGGAGAAATGCCCAAAATACAGTTGCTACAAGAGAGTTGCTGCACTTCTGGAGTAGTCTTGGGAGATTGAATTTTTAGGTGTCTTGGAGTAGATGTTTGCAGTGCTTGATGACTCTATTGTGTCACAAACATGCCTGGCTTTCCAAACATACCACTTGCATCCCAAAAACCCTCTGGGAAGGCCTCCAAATCACTCTCCCAACTTTTCGCTGTGAGCACGCCGTGCTTTTGCAATTTTTAGCGATGCACTTAAAACTTGGATTCTGAACAAATGGGAAAGTATTTTTGAAAGGGAGGAGGTTTTTGTTCATAACATACCAGAGAACAAAAACCTCTCTTAGTTTTGTAAAATGGGTTATGGTTAGAGAGATATGGCTCCATCTTTGAGCCCTATTTTTGTAGAAACCCCATTTTTTTTGGCAATTTTTGAAACAATGACTAGGTCAAAAACGCAGCGTGCCCCATGTTTCACTTTTGATGGGGAGCTCCAAATGAAATTTGGTTTCCATATTTGGATTCCTTATCACTTGTACATCACTTCTAAGCCTTGGGAGCAAAATTTCAGCAGGTTTTGGTAGGTGGAAAAGGTCAAAAACTACTCAAAAATCACCTCTTTTCCCTCTTTTCGAAGAGCTCGTTGCAGTTTTGGGAGTACCTTTGGGAGAATGAAGTTTTGGAGGGCTAGGAGCAACCTTTTTCAGTGCTTGAGGATTCTATCATGTAGCAGACATTCAGGGCTATCTCCAACGCTTTTTAGATTAGGATTTGGACCTCGGGAAGGCCTCCAAAAATCAATTCTACGAATTTCGTTGCGCTTTATCTTGGCAAGCTACGCTTTTGACTGAATTCGCTGCGCTTTTGCCTGAAACTACTTTTCTCAGTTTTATCAGCCATATTGAAGTTTTTATGATGTAATTACTTGAATTTGATGTAATTATGATGTAATGTAAGGTAAATAAGCTTGTTAGGTTGTTTTTATGTAAACTGAGGCCTCATTTATGAGAGTAGTTCAGTCAAAGTTTAAATGAAGGATTTGTTTTAACCTCCCTAGATATTAGGGTTTTTGTTGAACACCTCATTTAATCAGTTCCTAAATTGAAGGATTCAACCTTGAGAGAGTTGAAGATGGTTTTTAGTCTATGTGTATCTATATTTCAGTCATAGAACATGTTGGACATCAATGAGTAAAACTCTTGGAGCTTGTACTTCATCACTTTTACAAAAATTCAAAGGACAGTTGCAGCTATTATTCAGGAATTCTTGTGTTGTGAGTTTGTGATAATGTTTTCTCCTTGTTATAGCTTTATATGAATGATACTTTCATCCTCTTTCCATGCTTATGCTTTTCAGTGATTTTCCTTAAAGGTTATAAACATAATTCTTAGTTTTAAGCTTCGTTTTGTTTATGGGTAACAATGTGTCATGTCAGACTGTTGGGATGGGAGATATCAGGATTAAGATGTATGATAACATAAAACATTAACTAGTGTTAGACATGTACCTAATTTGAAGAAAAAATTGATTTCTTTGGGAGTGTTGGATTCAGATGGTTATAAGTTTACAGGTCAGGATGACATCTTGAAAGTCTTTAAAGGAGCCCTTTGGTTATGAAGGCAGAAAAGGTTGGAAATCTTTACAGGTTAAAAGGAAGTACTCAGATCAGTGAAGTAGCGGTTGCGTCAGAAAAGGAAGAATCAAGTACTCATCTATGGCATCAGCGATTGGGTCATATGAGCGAGAAAGGTCTTTAGATTCTGATGAAACGTAAATCTCTTCCCGATCCGAAATCCTTGAAGTTAGATTTATGTAAACATTGTGTGTATGGAAAATAGTGTAAACAAAGATTTAAAGTTGGAAATCATAATAGTAAAGATGTTTTAGACTATATTCATTCTGATCTGTGGGGACCATCCCCTGTTGTGTCATATGGAGGTGCACTATATTTTTTAACGTTTATTGATGATTACTCTCGTAAAGTTTGGGTCTATATGTTAGAAAGGAAAGTTGATGTATTAAATGTCTTTAAACAATTTAAAGTAATGGTAGAGAAAATAATAGGCAAATCTATTATTAGAGGGAGTTATTAGACACAAAACTGTTGTTTATACTCCTCAGCAAAATGGTGTCGTTGAGTGTATGAATCAAACTCTTATGGAAAGAGCCAGAAGCATGATCAGCAATGCTAACTTGCAAAAGGAGTTGTGGGCAGAAGCAATATCTTTTTCTTGTTATTTAGTTAACAGATCACCTTCAGTAGCAATTGATTGTAAAATTCCTGAAGAAGTTTGGATAGGTCAGTCTTGTGACTATTCACATTGGAGGATATTTGGCTGTGATGCTTATTCTCATATTCCGAAAAATCAGAGTTCAAAATTAGATCCAAAGTTGAAATGTTATGTATTTGTTGGGTATGACTATGCAGTGAAAGGATATAGGTTGTGGGATCCTACATTGCGGAAGATATTCATTAGTAGAGATGTAACATTTGATGAATCCTCTCTTTTAAAATCAAATGTTGAAAGAATTGAATAGGAACATGTATCGCCAAATCAACGAGTTCAGTTGGAGGCTAGACCTTTCGGTGAGTCGAAAGGAAGGAGAGACTTTTGGAGAAAAAGGTGTTGAAGACACAAAGGAAGCCGTTGAAGCTTCTGAACCAGTTCAAGTTTCTGAAGCAGTTCAGCAACCAGTCGCTCTAAGAAGGTCTACAAGGGAAAGGAAAACTCCCAAAAGGTATGAAGATTCTGCTTCATCTTTTGCTTTGATTACTGAAGATGGGGAACCTTCTTGTTATCAAGAAGCAGTAGATGATACATATAGCGAAAAATGGAAAACGACTATGGAAGAAGAAATGGACTCCTTAGCCAAGAACAATACCTGGGATCTTGTAGAGCTTCCTAAAGGGAGAAGTATTGTTGGATGCAAATGGGTCTTCAAGCTAAAATGGAAAGTTGATGGAAGTATCGAAAGGTATAAGGTGATACTGGTAGCAAAAGGGTATTCTCAGGTTGAAGGTATAGACTTTCATGAGATTTTTTCTCCAGTTGTAAAAATTGTTTCTATTTGTATTGTGTTGGCACTAACTGGGTTACTTAATCTTGAGTTAGAACAGTTAGATGTTAAAACAACTTTTCTACATGGTGATTTGAATGAAGAGATATATATGGAACCCAACAAATGGGTCTTCAAGCTGAAATGGAAAGTTGATGGAAGTATCGAAAGGTATAAGGCGAGACTAGTAGCAAAAGGGTATTCTCAGGTTGAAGGTATAGACTTTCATGAGATTTTTTCTCCAGTTGTAAAACTTGTTTCTATTCGTACTGTGTTGGCACTAACTGGGTTACTTAATCTTGAGTTAGAAAAGTTAGATGTTAAAACAACTTTTCTACATGGTGATTTGAATGAAGAGATATATATGGAACAACTAGAAGGTTTTGTACAAGGTCGCAACAGAAGATTAGTTTACAAGCTCAGGAAATCATTGTATGGTCTGAGGCAGTCTCCCAGACAATGATACAAGAAGTTTGATTCCTTCATGGTGAGCCAGAACTTTATAAGAAGTGAGTATGATCATTGTGTATACTTCAAAAGTTTCAATGACATATTTATTATCTTAGCTTTGTATGTTGACGATATGCTTATTGCAAGAAAAAGTATGGAAGAGATCCACAGGTTAAAGGCTCAACTCTCTAGGACATTTGATATGAAGGATCTTGGAGCAACAAAACATATCTTGGGTATGGAGATACACAGAGACAGGAAAAATGGTAAGCTTTGGTTGTCACAACAAAAGTATGTGGAGAAAGTAATTGAAAAGTTCTCTATGAACAATGTGAAACCTGTTAATGTTCCACTAGCTTCCCATTTTAAGCTTTCTTCGTTTTTGAGTCCTAGAGTTGATGAAGAAAAGCAATATATGTCTCATGTACCATATGCAAACGCTGTAGGCAACTTAATGTATGCGATGGTATCTACAAGACCTGACATTTCACATGCAGTTGGAGTTGTCAGCAGGTTCATGGCAAATCCAGGTAAAGAACATTGGCAAGCAGTGAAATGGGTGCTTCGATATCTAAGAGGCACAAGTGACCATTGCATCTTCTTTAATGGTAGTGAAGGATCAGTTTGTGGATATGTAGATGCTGACTATGCAGGTGATTTGGACAAAAGAAGATTTACTATAGGTTATGTCTTTAATCTTGCAGGTGGAGCAATTAGTTGGATGTCAAAGCTTCAAGAAACAGTTGCGTTGTCCATTACCGAAGCTGAATATATCGCTGCTTCAGATGCCAATAAAGAAGCAATCTGATTAAAGGGTCTGCTCAATGAGATTGGAAGGATGCAGGAGAAAGTGAATGTACTTTGTGACAGTCAAAGTGCTATTCACTTGGCTACAAATCCTGCTTATCATAGTAGAACCAAGCACATTGATGTAAGGTATCATTTTCTGAGACATGTGTTCGATGGCAGAAAAGTAGCTCTTAAAAAGGTCCATACGCGAGAGCACTGTGCAAACATATTCACAAAGCCAGTTACAGTGGAGAAGTTGCGATGGTGTTTAGCTTTTCTTAGCTTGTAGAAAATATGATGAATGGGCATGGGCAAGGGATTAGGAAATTGTTGTCAAGGTGGAGTTTGTTGGAAGTTTGACAACTAATTATGTAAATTTGGGTAAAATGTATTAGTTATTAACAAGTTAGTTTTATACCAAAACATTGGTTATGTAACTGAGAAGGCTCATATAAAATTGATGAATTTCCTAACTATTGTATGAAGAATCATTTATTGATTGAATAGAGAGAATCCAATCCCTTGCCCTGTGGATGTTTCCTTGACACTCTGTTAGGGTTTTACCACGTAAATCCTGAGTTATTTCTTGTGAGGTTGTATTCAGTTTCCTGCCAGTTAAATTTCTTTCTTGGTTAAATTAACCTATTTAAACTACAATACAAACAATATCAACATGACAAAAATAAGCATTAAGAATTCATATACAAGTTCAAATCAATATACATAACAAACCATTAACAAAACGCTCTATATACATACATAAACAATTTCAAATAAACAAACATACATATTCAAATTCAAAGGAGTTAGCAAATCTACATTAAATACACAAAATAAAACTCATCACAACTACAAATCAATATACCAAGCACATTACAATTTCAAATCACATAGAAACATACAATATACATAACAAACCATTGACAAAAGGCTCTGTATACATACACAAACAAACATACATATTCAAATAGACAAACATACATATTCAAATAAACAAACATACATATACAAATTCAAAGGAGTAGACAAATATACATTAAATACACACAATAAAACTCGTCACAATTACGAATCAATACACTAAGAACATTACAATTTCAAATCACATACAAACATACATCAAGAAACATAACATTGATAAAAACCTCTTACATACATATGCAATATCAAATAAATAAAAATTCAAAACAGAAATTCAAATAAGCAAATACACAATTTTCAATCTTTAAATGAATAAACAAACACACAAATACAAATTCAAATAAAAAAAACCACACACAACATACTATTTCAAATAAGTAAACACACATTATACAATTTAAAGTCAATACAAAAACAAAAAAATCAAATATGCTTATGCAATTTTAAATAAGCACACAATACATTAATTCAAACCTAGATTATATATACACATTCAATTCTACAAAACAAAATTCATTGCAATCACAATTCAATACAAAAATCTCATATTACAATTTCTATTTCGTGTTTAATTCCAAATCACATACAAATATCCATACAACCTCTTTGGCATAAACATACAAAAAACAAATTCAAATAAGCAAACACACGCCTACATTATATATACATTCAAATTTACACAACAAAATTCAATGCAAGCACAATTCAATACAACAAACACATTACAACTTCAATTTGTGTCCAATTTCAAATCACATACAAAGATTTATACAACCGCTAGGATAAACATACAGAATACAAATTCAAAAAAACAAACACACAACTTAGAATTTAGATTCAAAAGATTAAAATAAAACATTTTCAAAACCACAAATAGATATACAATTTCAAGTGAATAAGTACATATTACACCATTCAGAATTTTATCGATTATATATATCATCTTATTTAACTATATAAAATATAGAATAATACAAAAAAAAGGACTTTTAAAAAATCAATCAAAAACAAAAATAATACGCAAATGGCAAAAAACTTTCTAAAAATCAATAAAAATACAAAAATAATATGAAAATGAAAATAATATGAATGGTTTGTTTAGTAGAGAGATATTTAGTTTTTTTTCATGCATTAGTGTAAAATTGTATGGTTTATATGTGCACAAATTATTTTAAGAATTTTAAAATATAAATTGATATAATTGAAGTGCAAAATTACATGTTTTAAATATAAATGCTATAAAGTAAATGTGTATAAAAAGATGTATTTTGATTTGTATGAGTTTAAGGAAAAATAATCAACCCACAAAAAACTCTACACTACTCTAAGAAGAATGGGGCTCCATCCCCTGGAGCATTTGGAAGGAGTTTTAACTCCTTCCATTGAAAAAACCACTTTATTAATAAGTGCATGTACATAATTTCTCACAATATTGAGAACAGAAAAGAAAAGAAAATAACTACATCAATATTTCCATTGAGAAAAACCATAATGAGAACACAACCATTCATGTGAATAAATTTGCAATACAACATATAAATATTACTTTGAGTAGAACCCTAATGAAAAGCCATTTCTGTAAATAAATCTGTTATGCAGCATATAAATATTAGGGGGAAAACACATGAAAGGATGAAATATTTTTAATGGAGTATAATGAAAATTTTGTATTTCCTCTTTTATTTATATCTCTTCTATTATATACTCAAACAATGAAAAATGAATGTACTTTCATTAGTATTTTTCAGAAAATATACGTAAGTCATTCCTGTAAATAAATCTGCCACGCAACATATTAATATTAGAGAAAAAACACATGAAAAAATGAAATATAATGCAAATTTTGTATTTTTTTCCCATGAAAATAAACAAAACCTGCCATTTAAAAAGGAATTATAAAAAAAAACAACACGATGTTATATATAGATTTCTTTTTCAATATAAAAAACTTATAATATATAAATATTTTTTCAAGATAAAAAACTATATAATATAAATATTCTTTTTATAAATAAAAATGATAAATATAAATTTATAAAATTTCAATAAAAATCTGAAATATAAATATTATTTGATTTTAATAATATAATTAATATGAATTCTATTAAAAAGAAAAATAGAGCCATTGACCATCTCTTCTGGAAATCAGTCCGTACAAATGGCAGATGGTGATTTCATATATACACAGACCTGATGGGGGCAGTGAATTAGACGAAAAATTCCCCACTCGAGCGAATTATTAATTTAATTTAACCCAATAAAAAAAACTTAATAAAAAAATGGGATGAGTGCTTTTTACCACAACATACGCCCTGCCCCGGATTATAGAAGAAGACGAACCTGATTTAAATTAATACACAACAGGTTATATTATAGGTGGCCATTTGGTTCTAGTAAATTAATGATTACGTCTAAGCTTCTATAGTGTTGCGCTAACCTTAGATAATAATAGTTCATTGATTGGGGTATAAAGTACCCTGGAAAAAAAAGGCTTGGGAAATCAAATCATAACCCTGATCACACAACTGCTTAATATTTCATTCATTCACTTAAAGCTCAATAATACCAACAACAAAAAAAGCCCGGGTTAAACGAACACACAGCACAAAGTAATATTAAAAAATAGCACATATTAAACTAATATAATATAATATACGACAGGTTATACCAAAGAACCACACGCTAAACCAATACACAGCAAATGAAAGCCAAAAACAAGGCTATGAGAAGTCAAGCAAAAAATCGGAGATGGTTGAATTCGCAGGGGATAAATTGGTCAAGCTAGAGCCAGAGATGGGGATAAACTGGTTATATAAGATAGAGCCAGAGATGGGGTATGGTTATATAAGCTAGAGCCAGAGAAATTAAATATAATTGAAACGGTACACATCAGGTTGCAATTATTGAGGAGGAATGAGCGCTTTCAATCCATTAAACATGGCTATCGCTAAAACCATGGGTTAAACTAATAAAATAAAGAAGACAGCAGCCGCAGCAGATTAAACCCAAGAAGTCATTCAAAAAGCCATTGATGCTTGAACTCGCCAGCGATAAATTGGTGAAGCTAGAGCCAGAGACCAATTGAAGTAATGAAGGAAAAATGAAATCTAATAGAAATTATTGAGGAATCAGAGCCTTAAATTCAATAAAAATGGCCACATCAAGGGTAAAATTATTGAGGAGGAAACAGAGCTCATGAAGGTAAAATTATTGTGGAGGAAACAGAGCCTTAAATCCATGGCTAATGCACACGGCACAAAAGTAAAAGTAAATTTATTGAGAAAGAAACAGAGGCTTAAATCCACGGCTGATGCACACGGCACAATACACAACACGTTATGGCAAAAATCCTCAGGTTAAACAATTACACAGTGAGTTATACCAACAATCAAACCACAGGTTAAACGAGCAAAGAACACAAGACACAACAAGTTATATGAAAACAACATGGGTTAAACTAATAAAGAAGGAAAACCAGAGACTAAACTCATACACAGCAGATTAAACTCAAATACAGAGCTATGAGAAGTCATTCAAAAAGCCAGTGATGCTTGAATTCGCAGGGGAAAATTGGTCAAGCTAGAGCCAGAGACAAGGGTACACACGCCGATTGAAACAATGAAGGAAACATTAAATCTAATAGAAATGATTGAGGAGGAAGCAGAGCCTTAAGTTCAATATAAAAATGGCTAAAGCACCAACCAAAAGGAGAGATACAGATACAGGGCGGACCATCTCTACATACCTGGAATAATGGGGATTCGATTCGATTTCATTTCTTCAGCTAGATAGGCTTTGAACAGCAACAATGTTAACCACCTCTTTCCTTTTTCATTCATTTCTCAACAACGTCCACAACCTCTTTCCTGTTTTCATTCATTAGCCAGTAAAGATGGTTACATAATATACAATGCACAAAAGAAATGCATAATAATGAAAAGAAATGCATAATAATGATATGGAATTAGTTCTCGCAGCAGCTGCGAGCAGAGATGAACAGACACACTGAAATTCTGAAATTAAATAAAATTTGACTCCACTATTTCTGAGACACAATTGAACCAAAAACTATTCTGTTCTCCATGAACCTAAAACTATTATACTGCAAAACCACAAATTAAACAAATGCACACCAGATTAAACCCAAACACGAGGCTATGAGAAATCATGCAAAAAGCTAGGGATGCTTGGCATGGCGATAAACTGCTTAAGCTAGAGCCGTACACAGGCTGATTGAGGCAATGAAGGCGAAATTAAGTCTCATTGAAATGGTGGACAAATCAGGTTGAAGTGATTGATGAGGACGCAGAGCCTTGAATCCTACAAAAATGGGTAACGTTGCACCATGTTTAGGAGAGATGCAGGGCTATATATATATATGGGATTAGTGATTGTATTTCTTCAGCTAGCTAAGTTTTGAATAGTGCCAACGTCAACGATCTTTTCCCTCATTCATTTCCCTGCTGCGTCAACCCTTCATTCATTCCTGGTGTAGATTGTTCTATAATTTACACTGCACAAACAAATACAAGGTAATGAAATAGAATTAGTTTTTTCCAACATAGCAGAGATGAACATAAATACTCAAATTAAATATAATTTGATTCAAGAAATACTCAAATAATTGGATTCATACCATTTCTAAAAGATAATTAATCTCCATGAGCCAATTTTTGAGAGACAATTGATTTCCACGAAACAGCTCAACTGCCCTGCTCTTGTCTTTGCTTTCACTCCAGCGTCGTCCTCCTCCTCTATATCACACATACACAAACACAGACATGACTGACTCAAACTCGACCCTAACACAAACTCGACCCTAACACAAACTCGACCTAAACACAAATAGAACCAAACTCAGACCACACCAGACTTAGACAGCCCAACACAAGCATACCAGACTGGATCTGGAGGAGAAAGATGCTGGAAAATTGATAAAGACTTAATAGATATACATATATATATAGATTCCCCAACTCCCTCCCTTCAACAGCTATAAGAGTTTTACCGCCTCTACGTTTTACCGCCTCTACTTCCTCCGAAACCAGTTATCGATAGAGAAAATCCCTCCACTTCTCTCTTCAATTGAGATTTGCACTTCTTTAAATTTCAATTCTTGGGCTTTTTTCCTTTTTTCGGAAAGAAAATAAATGGGTTGATGCTTTTCACTTTTTAAATGTTAAATTATTGTGCTTTTCATTTTTAAAAATGATGCTTTCTATTTTTAAAACCATGGGTTTTTGGTCTATTTTGGTGCGTTTTTCATATTTTTGTTATGATGCTTTCTATTTTTAAAACCATGGGTTGATGCCTTTTTGGTCTATTTTGGTGTGTTTTTCATATTTTTGTTTGTTTTGGCTTTTAACATTTTTATTTTTGCCAATAATAGGGTTTTTATTCATAGAAACTAAGAAATGTCAAACTAATACACATTTTTGCCAATAATAGGGTTTCAATTCATGATTTTACATGTTTTTGTTTTTTAGGCGAGATTAATTCAGTGCTGATCTATTTTTCATTTTAAAATTATATTTATTATGTGGTTGTTCTAGTGAGGTATTCTAAAGCTTGTGGATTGAAGAGTTTGACACACATACTAAGTTATTGATTTTTAGTTTTATATAATAGCTATATGAAATTCATTAGGTACTCATATCATTTTATATTCTAAATTGTCAGGCAATATGTACTTAGGGTAGTTAGTATCTTGACCAATTTGCAAAACAAATTTTAGTGACTTGCAAAAAATGGTACCATTTTACATTTTAAATTGTCAAGCAATATGTAGTTAGGGTAGGTAGTATCTCGACAAATTTGCAAAATAGTTTTTAATGAGTTGCAAAAAATGGCAAGTGAAAGTGTGTGTGTGTGTGTGTGTTAACAAATCTTTACAATGAAGGGCAAAGTCTTTGATCTTGATAGGAATCAGTGTAGCCATATAAAAGAAATGGCTAGTAAACTCAAATAGACTCACAAATTTGCAAAACAATTTTTAATGAGTTGCAAAAAATGGCAAGTGAAAGTGTATGTGTGTATTTACAAATCTTTACAATGAAGGGTAAAGTCTTTGGTCTTGATAGGAACCAGTGTATCCATATAACATAAATTACCAGTAAACTCAAACAGACATCAAAACACTTACCTCATGATACATCTCACATTGCCAAGATTTAAAAATATCATAACAATTAACAAAATTACTACCATTTTTTAAATTATTTTCTTCTTCACAAAAAAACGCAGTTTTCTTTTATTGATTAAAACGATACAAAATTACATTTTGTAGATACACATCTAGTGTGTATTCCAGCAGTCACAAAACATAGACCAGGATAGTTTACATCTAGACACCACTAAATACATCAAAATCACATATTGTTCTTTGATACAAGCATATAATATCCACCATCATAAGCCAACATGTATGCCAAGAATGGCACCACTAAATACATCAAAATCACATATTGTTCTTTGATATAAGCATATAATACTATCCACCATCATAAGCCAACATACATGCCAAGAATATGAGACCTATAAAAAGTCCAAATTTTTCAAAAGACAACTAATATTAATACAAAAATTTATAATGGACTGTGTCCTAGCTCCTGTATGAAGGCCTTGACAAATGGCCTATGATAAAACTCATAGACCATTTCATATGTGACTTTAGAGACATTCGAGAGCCCCAATTCCATATTCAGACCCACTTTAGATAGAGTGTCCATAATAGTTTTTCTTTCCCTCAGTCCCAACATCAGGGCCTTCCCCGTGTCCCACCTTAGTCAAAGTTTCAACAACCTGCATGACATTATCCTCAGGTAAACTCGCGTCCCTCTGAACCTCCTCCCTCGGTTTCATTGTGGAAAGTGGAACCTTATCACTATGGGTTAGTGGAAATTTGATCGGCTCTTTAGAAACCCCTTGAACCATCGAAGTTGGAAGAAGCTTTGATTCCCTCCATGGCTTCTTGGAGAGAGGAATTCCACATTATTCCACAAAATTCCCACAATTATGGCATCACCAACATCTAAAAGGCACCCCTTCAGATTCAAACACTTGCATGCGGGCTATTTCGACCCTAATATCCATTTCATCTATTAACTCTTCTCTCATATCAATGTTAACAAGAATGCACACCATTGATCTATAACCTGTCTCCAGGCAAGACATCTCCACTTTCAAGAAATAGAGCAAGGAGTTCCCAATATCATGAAGGATGGTGGGACTCCAATACTAAGAGGGAAGGCCTGAAAGATGAACCTAAATGGGGATGGCATCCATTCACTCTCTACTCACATCAAAGAGAGGCGTTCATTTTTTCAAAATCGTTGGAATCAAATCCAAGCTCCAAACATGTTGTGTATACCACCTGAAGATTATAACTTTAGCTAGAACCATCCTTTTGCTAGCAAACATACCTCAGAGGTTTTATGAATACGTTGGCTTAGGGTAAATTCCACCCATTCTGACTGACAATGTTTTGAAATTGAATTTGCGACCCTTGATTCAGCTTTGGGCGCTCACTCCACATCCTCAAACATTTTCTCTTCTTTCTCTTACTATCTGCCACTTTGCCTCCTCGATAAATTGAAATTCGCCCCATTTTTCGAACCACCACAAAGGACGTTTACAAGCTCGGATAGGCCTACTGAACAGCTAACTTTCTCTACACTGTCTCACTCAAACAACGCATTTAAAAAATTGCTTACACCGAGTTCCACCCGCCTTAAAGATACATTCTTGGCCGCAAAAGAAAGAACAATTTATATGAAGTCTTCCTCTATAAACCCTTGAGAGGAGGAAAATGTGTTAAGAATTTAAAAGCCACCAAATGAAAAGGGGGATGAATGGAAAACCCCATCCACTAGGAGTTGGCTATGGAAAGGCACCACACAACTGGTAATGGGAGAGGATAAAGGCACTAACTGAGCCTAGTTTGTGGCCTAAGAGACATCCTCCCGATGTCCATGATCTTGATTCAGGTTCCACTCCCACCCCCCGCCTAAAGAAACAATAGTCTTTAGTATGCGAGTTGTTAATTCTTTCTATCTAGTTTTCTCATTGTCCCGATTTGATATGGTTTCTTAAAAACTTATGATTTGTTATTCCTACCCACATTTGCATTTGATCATAGTTATGTTTGGGATGGTTTTCTCAGAATATGTATTTTACCATCAACATTACAAGTGCTTAAATGAAAATCGTACTAAATTAGCTTGATTGAATGTTCTTATTTAATATTCATGAAAACTATTGTGATACTCAATGCAGGTCGTATACATTGATGTTAAGAAAATGAGCTTAGTTGGTTATAGGAATATTGTTTGTTTCTTTATATATTGTGGATCTCGATCTAGTTTTGGTAATGACAAGTCTCGTGTATGTGTCACCATGTTGGATGGTGGTGAAGATGTATTTTTAGTATTTTCCCAATTTTTTTGGGATTCATTTATTTAAAATGCTAGTTGGTGTATCTAATTTTGAATGAAAATGAACAACTAAGCTACATTATTAGTCTAAGGAAACATCTTTCAAATATTAATGATTTCCCTTATAATTGTCGAATGCTTCTTATTTCAACTTAAGGTGGAGGATTGTTGGACACCTAATCCTCTAAGGGTTATGGTGTGGAAGATAAACAGTCAAAGGAGTCCAAGATACGTTGGAAGATGAATCTAACAGTCATAAGAATGTATTATAAATCTACATCTATGTTAATAGTAAAAGGAAATTCATTGTTTTTTCCTTCATATCTCTTCACATTCCATGTGCATCTAACATGGTTTTAGAGTCGCCTCCTCCTCCCTGGGCACAACTATTCAAAATCTCCATCCCTTTGTTGCATGGTTAAGTGTTGTCGGTTTTTGGATAGCTTGAATGGAAAAAAATTAAATTCCTCTGAGGCTAGGTTAATCATTTGGCAATATTCACCTTGACCTTTGGTAGTCTTCACTGTGAGACTAGGGTTTAAAGTTTGTTCTCCTTCATTGTGCTGAAACATTCATGGTTTCTTGCTCGATAAACCACTAGTGTCGAATTTTGGGAGTTCATCTCCCTCAAAAGATATGGTTAGGTGTAAAAATATTCAGTTTTCTCCCTCGACCATCAATAGATAATCGTGGTCCTATAAATGTTTCCATAAATTCACTTTGCTTCCCATGACCTATGCGGCCATTACTTCCCTTCCGGAATATAAGCCAATTGTTGTAGCAGCTGCAACAGCGTCCAAAATTTTGGCTTGCATCCAAATTTTGGAGCCTTCCTTAGTTTTCCCTTGATGGTTACAAACACTCGGGCTCATTCCTTGAGCTCTTGTTAAGTCTTTACAACCCTTTTGCTCGATTCACCATTGGTCCTCTTTTGGTATGTTGATTGTTATGTCATGCTTGCGAGTTTGTTCTAGAAATTTTGAAGGTTTGTATTTGTGTGCACGAGTTGTTTTCTCTCTATGAATATCCGTCATACTCACACACGAAGTTTCAAGCACTGTCGTATAAGTGTCATCACGGTCGCTCCAAGATCTATCTCAAGTGTCACACTTGCCACTCTTAACCTTAAGTTAGTCTCACTGGGAAGTTGTTTGTCTTGTTGTGGTTTGACAATGTCTTGTTTTCGATTCATGCTAACTGTGTGATCACAATGTCATGTATGCACAAGTTCACTTGCTCTCACACTTAGCCATTTTCCTGAAAAACTGTTGATCGGACAACCCTCCCTCAACGGGACCCCGACTAAGCTGCATTGCACAGTCTCAGCTCTCTCTCAATGACCCTGCACTACACAATCCTGGAAGTGAGCATGTTGACTATCTCTGAGGACTACGCAAAAGTTGTCCCCAATTCTGACCCAATCTACACTTCTCGCAAGATCACTCATCAAGCCCCACTCTAGTCTACCAGAAAACCTAAATTGCACTGTGACATGAGGATGCATTGTGCCCCAAAACTGCGCAAAAGTTTCTCTACTACCTGCCCTACACCGTCTGTAGAAACTACACAGTCATGTGAGTTAGGCCTATGCTACCTACTACAGTCATGTGAGGATTGGCATTAAATATGGTACACCAGAGAGTCGGGAATTCTCTTGCACCTTGCCAAAAATTTCACACTTTAAAAGAAATCCATACTTGTTGATAATGGCATCAGAAACTTCATTGTTTGAATGTTTTAGGTCACTTGCATGCCATGGGACATGATTTTCAATGGCACGTGGAATATTATTTCTCACACTTGAAGAACCCCCAATCACAACATTTAAACATTCTACTCACAATATTTGGTGGTGCAATTATATCATTCAAAATATTAGGTTTTTTAGTTAAAGGAAATCCACTATCCATCTTCTCATCCAAAAGTTGATATACAATAATGAAGTTATCTTTTATGAGACCCTCATTTAAATATCCCACTTGGTCTTGTAGAGCTACATGCATTGCAACTGTAGTTTCGGCCAATGATTATGCTTTGATAGGAGCTAGCTCCTCTAAGACAAGTTTGTTTGCCTCTTCAGTAGCAATAGCAACAACAACCTGTGCTTTTGTGACTTCTTTATCAGGTTGAGACAACCTGGTATAATAAAAGACAACAACAACAATGTTATGTTCTCCTGGTGAAATATCTACTAACAAAGCAAGTCAGGTGTCTTGGTTCTTTTAGTCAATATCAGTGAATCCATATTTTCAATATCAGTGTCAATATTTGCCATGAGATTTTCCTAGTGACTTCTGATAACTCTTTCCTTTTTGAAGAAATCTTCCAACACTCAAATATAATTTACCATTGGAATCTATAAAGAATTCTCCATTTGAAGAAATGTTTGTCATGAATCATCCTTTTGTTTAAAATGATAACTACCTTTTGTTTCAAATGCTGGTGATAGAGAGAATGAAGCCCAAATTAGTACTAGGGTAAACATGGTATCTATAATAGAGTCTATATTTAGAACAAGTGGAGTGCCCCTCAAAAGGTAGTTGCCTAATCAAAGAAAGAAAATTGGAAATTGAATAATGTTAATCCCAATTGGGCAATATTTGAAATTTCAGTTATGGGTGACATAAGAATTTTTCCATGGGGAATCAAGTTAGTCCCAGTTCAATGAGAGGATATGTTCCTGCAATATTGTGGGTGAGGTAGATATTGCTTAGGATATACCTCACCTACCTGGGTAAAGTTGGTCTCAAGGGTTAGTCTATGTATAAGGTGGGGGAAATCTACAAACGTCAAGAAGCCAAACACAATGGAGACAAGCCAAAAGTCAATATGCATGTTTTCCTGCTCAAGGTATTAATAGTTATGAAGAAAGTGCCCTGAAAAATATATATCAATGAAGTTGAACAATGAAGCTTGACAAGCATAAACCAAGAAAACTCATGTAGAAACCAGGGTTCACTTTTATTTACGGAGAATAGATGTCGCTTTAGCATAGACTTAGAAAAGAAACTAAGGGAAAGGCATATTGGGTTTGACAATGGTCAAGAACCTACAATTAATGAGATTGGCACTAGTGTCACATAAAATACAAGAAACAATGTTCCAGAGAAGCTTAATGATTTATACAAAAAAATTGCATTGTTGATGATGCGGAGACTGCAATGATGGTTACAGGGAATCTTACGGGAGATTACAAGACTTAATCATGCATGTGATAGAGAGGTTGGTCCAATTTCTTTCCATTTCTATTTTGTACATACTTGAAAATGTCAAGGGTTATAAGTTCTACTATTTGGTTTGGTTTATTGATGCTTTGCCTTGTATATTTAATATCTTATATGAATCAAGTTTGTGGTCTACTTGTATGATTAGATTCTACTTCACATCTAATGTTGTATGAAGTTGTTTATATCTTACAGTGCTCTGTAGTTTTCATTGTAGTTTTATTTATCCAGGAAAGAAACTTCTCCAATGCTTTTCTAAATGTCATTTAATACAGTCTTTGATCCTGATGCAGTTGGATTGGAGATTTAGTCGCATAGTAGGAATTTTGGTGGATAAGTTTTTTTTTAATTAATTTGTGTCAACTACAAATCTATAGATTTTGTATGAATTGTTATCTAGTATTGACATTTTTATGAATTGACACTGCTCTTATACTAGTAAGTTTTAGTTAAATAAGAAACAATTTTTATTTTCCTGAACTACTGATAAGACATGCACATCGTTAAAGATGGACAAATTTTGAGTCAATAAGTTGTTTTATTTTTCTCCCTCTCGCATATAGCTAGTTTTCTCAATGTCTGAATTTGACATGGCTTCTTGAAACTTACAATGTTAATGTTTCCTATGTGTGCTTGCATTTTGATATTAGGCATGTGTTGAATTGTTTTTTTTTAATATGTATTGTACCATCAATATTACAAGGGTTGAAATGAGGAGCACATTGAATTATCTTTCTTGAATATTTCTATTTAATATTAATGTAAACTATGACACTTACTGCAAGATGTAGACATCGATGTTACAAAAGTGAGCCTAGTTGGTTATGGGAAGATCATTTGTTTCTATATATATTATGGATTTCATGCTGATTTTGATAATGACAGGTCCTGTGAATGGATTGAGATGTTGGATAATGGTGAAGATCATTGGTTTCCTGTAACAAAAGCTTCCATCCAATGGCAACATATTTCTCTCACTTGGCGTATCTTGGAATAATTCTTTTGGAATTGTAAATGACTAAGGTCTTGCAAAAGCATAATGATAAAATGCTTCTTAGTTAGGACTTGACAAGAGTTACATTTAATTTTATTCTCTCAATATTTTGCCTTTCAATTTGACATTGAATTGAAGTGAATCTGTCCTAATTTGTCACAACTACTTTTCCTTACAATGTATGGGAATATTATATACCTTTTTGTGTTGACTTCACAGTTGATCCTTGCATCTTTAGATGCATCCTTTCCTTCTTTAAGGTTTCTTTTCTTTTTTTATTTTTCTTTTACAACTTTCCTTGGAAATCTACCGCCTTTTTTTCAAAACAAGTGAAAAATCATTTTTCTTTAAAATTAGAAGAAATGGTCACATATTTAGCACTTCAGCTATGTGGGATAGGAAATTCAAAACTAGACAAAACTAAGAGATTTATGTATATTAGTATGTCTTAACCACTAATACTAATTTTAAATTTTAGCGTTTTTGAATTAGCCCAAAAGAGTAAGGTTTTTTGGTAAAATATCCCTCAATCAGTTCCCATGGAATTTTTAGATACCATAAATGGTTACATATTTAACACTTTAGCTATGCTTGATGGGAATTCAAATCCAAACTAAACTATGAAAAAGAGGTATCTTAGTATGTTTTACCCATTGGTACTAAATTTAATTTTCATTGTTTGAAATAACATCACGGAGGCTTTTTCAGTGTATTTGAATTCAATGTATTTTGGTAGTTTGTAGATTACCACACATTTTTTTTTGTCTTTACCTCATAACCTATTTGTAAATGAAGTTTATTTCTAGTTTGAAGGATAGAGAAGGGAATGTTATTTCTTACTTGTTTGAATTGTTTTAGTGCAAATTTTGATTGACTTTATCATACATTTTTTTGGTATATGTTGAAGTTTGTTTGCAGTTTTAAGGATAAACAAGGGAAAGTTATATATTTCTTGTTCGAATTGTTTTATTATAAAATTTGATTGACTTTATCATACACATTTTTGGTATGGAGTCTCTTTTTGTATCAGTGGTTGCCAATATGTAGATATTTGTAAAGGCGTTAACTTAAAAGAGTTAGTGAAGTTAATCATTGGAAAGACTATATCTAGAGGTAGAGATTTCTGACAATTTTGACAATGTGAACGTCAAGATTCTAGAAACTCACTGTAAAGCATTTTTTGCCTTTCCTCAATGGTGGGATGGAATTCTTTATTTAGCTTTGAGTGGAAAAACCATTCTTTTGAGGTGGAGATCTTGGGCACCACTAAGGAGGGTATACAAGCTAAGCTCGACAAAGATACAAGTTGAAGAGGGCATACATTCTAGCTACTAACAATGAATCTTACTAGAAATCAACTTAAGGATGGTTGTACCTTAAGTGATTATAAACATCCAAAATAAATCATCTTTTCACTTGGTTTTGTGTTTGAGAGGTGGAATGCATATCTTTGTCGAAACTCTAATTGGGAAGACAATTACCCTTGAGGTTGAGATTTCAAATACCATGAACAAGGCCGAAATTCAAGGCAAGGATGGAATTCCTTGAGATCATCAAAGATTGTTCTTTGTTGAGAAAGCAATGTGAAGATGATAGTAAAACTCTAGTTGATTATGGCTGATTATGAGAGTAAGAGGAAACTACAATGTTTCTTTTCCTTCATTTTTGAGGGGTTATGCAGATTTTTGTGAAGACATTCATTTATAAGAGTATTACAGTTGACGCTAAGAGCTTCCACAATTTTGATATAATGGAGGCCAAATTTCAAGACAAGGGAATTCCTCTAGATCTGCGAAGGTTGATCCTTTGTTAGGAAGCATTTTGGAAGGATTCATTTGGTCCTTTGTGGTGGATTATAGAATTTGTATGGCAAGTGATGTTGGGAATCATAAATTTTTAGTTGGGGTTGTAATTCGTTAAGGATTATGGTTTGATTTAGTACTTGGCTAATTTTCAAATGTAAATTTGGTTTAATATTTATTTAATTTTGAATTATAAGTTTGGTTTTAAATTTTAAAGGTCGTTGTTATTATCTAGTGATCTATTGAAATCAATTATTATGCCTTCTCATGTAGAATACATGTGTTTTTCCTCTTCGAAAACTCTAGTGGCATACTATCAAATTCATGAAAAACTTGTTTTATGCTTTTAATGATGCCTAATGTATTTTGTTATTTATCTAAATAGATAATATGCTTCTCAATGTGTGGACTTGTTTTATGCTTTCAATGATGCCTAATGTATTTTTTAAGTTATCTAAATAGATAATGTGCTTCTCAATGTGTTCATGTGGTATACTTTATTTTTAGGAGGCTAAATTTCAAGATAAACATACAATTCCTTTAGATCAAAAAAGGTTGGTCCTTTTTAGGAAGAAACTTGAACATCGAAGGAGTTTAGCTGGTTCAATTATTCATAAGAAATCGATGGCCCACCTTGTTCTTTGGTTTCATTGTGGTATGAAAATAATATAAGGTGTCTATCAAATCAGTTGATTGTTTGACTTATACCATTGTCTTTAGTTACTTGGTTGATGGTATATGTGTTGATGGATTTATGTAAATGGTTAAGTCCTTCGTAAGATTTAGTGGTTTGATTTTAATGTAAAAAAATATTGTCCAAGAAACATTTCTAAAAATATACTATAATGTTAGTGTGACTTAAGCTTTTGGTTGTATGCTCTCCCTACACATTTTTCCACTATTATTAGAGTACATGTCTTTGATAGGCATATCCATTTCATGTAGTTTGCATATATTTTAAAGGCAGTTTGCATGAATTCAAAGTCTTTAAAGTGTGTGAATTTAGAGCCTATATATGATTGTAGTTTCAACATGGTGATGTGTGATACTAGAGAAGAATGGGCTTGGGTTTTTGTTTTGTTGTTGAAGGCGCTCATTATTGATTGTGGAAAACCTAGTTCTTAGACCAAGGGGTCAAGGAATGTGTGTATTTCATAAACTTTCTAGTATGATTCGTACCCATGACTTTTATCTTTTAATCAGATGGCTTTGATGGGGTTTGCAAAATATAGGATACCCCATATCTATGGGCTAACACTATCACTTTGAATTGGAGAAATTCCTGGGTAGATTATGTATTAATTTTCCATACCTAAGAGGCCTATATTCAATCCTTTGAGATTTAAAAAGGACAAGTTCATAAAAGAATTGAAGTTAAATAAAACTAAGAATGGAGAGTTTGTAGGATTGGCTAACTTTTACTTCATTTAGGTCATTTAGGTCCTTGTTATTGGGGGATGGGACATTACACGAACCTTGGTAAGGGTTATGTCTATATAGTTCATCATAAATTTCCTTTCAAATTTTAAAGTTTGCATGGCCTCTACTTTTTAAATGGAGTGCTCATTTATTTTGCTTAAAGTCATGGGTGCTTTCCTCTTGAAGGAAAACCTTGTGGGGAAAGCTAAGGGACGCTTCCTCACATTTTTGTGGATGACATCCATCATAGTAAGTTGGATGTTTATATATAGCAATTTCAAGCTTACCTTGACTAAATTACATAACTATAATATTTAGGTAGGGAAATTCAATATTTGAAGGTAAGTCAAATCTCCACTATCTATATTGATCACAATACAAAATATGACAAAGTATTTTTGTAAAGGCCATATGAATATAATAATAATAATAACAGTCTAATTTTAAAGTCATGGTCAAGTCCAAACACCAAATTGATGTATGAGATCACCTTGTTTGTGTAACTAAGGATTTGTCTTCACGTAGCAATTTGATTGCTAAAGTCTTCGAAAATTTGCATACTCTACCCCCACTCTAGATTTAAACTTGTGGCCTCGTACAAGGAAGCACATGTTCATAACCATTAGGTTGACTCATATACACCTACCCTTTTGATGGAAAGATTGCAATTGAGTAGGTTAGCGAGGCTTTAATGAATGTGATATGACCACAAAAATAATATACAACAATTGCAATGATTGCAAGGTTTCAAGTCAAACTTGTAACTCACTTCCCCACATTTTTGTAGATGACATCCATCATAGTAAGTTAGATGTTTATATATAACAACTTCAAGTTTTTCTTGACTAAATTACATACAGAAATTCAACATTTGAATAAAGTCGAATTTCCACTATCTAGATTGATAAGAGTATAAAATATGATACTGTATTTTTGGGAAATGCCATATGAATATTAATAATAATATAATTTTAACGTCATGGTTAGACACAAAATTGATGTATGAGATCGCCTTGTTTGTGTAGGATATGCCTTCACGTAGGAATTTGACTACTAAAGTCCGTAAAAGTGTGCATACTCTACCCGAACTCTAGATTTGAACATGTGGCCTCATAAAAGGAAGAACATGTTCATGACCATCTACTCATATACACCTACCCTTTTGATAGAAAGCTTGAAATTGGGTAGGTTAGGGAGCCCTTAATTAATGTGATATGATTGCACAAATACTATACAACAACAACAAGGATCACAAGGTTTCAAGTCAAACTCGTAATGTGCATGTTTTATAACCATGAATATATGTATTTTGAATATTGTTGTTCAAAGTGCTAAATATTTAATAAATAACACTCTTGTTATGTTGCATAATTATTGTAAGGGCTTGAGAAACACCTATATGAGAAAGTTAAATTATATTATGTAAATGGGTTATATTTTTTCTTTTACTAGCCAAGCATGAGCCTAGGATGTAGTCAACCCTAGAGTTGAATAGAAGAACAATTTGCCCACTAATGGGCTTCTATAAATAGGATTGTATGAGACTCGACTTGGTTGCGAGCCTAAATGCACCTAATACCTTAAGTGGAAGCATTGCTTTGTTATTTCAAATTGTCTTTAGTTTTTATTATGTAGTCAATTTAATAAGAGTCAAAACTTAATATAATATGGAGTATTCATAATTTTCAAATTATATTTTTCAGTGTAATGCACATGTCGATAAAATGTCATGATACTTACTTTTATTATGTCGGATAAAATGTCATATTACTTACTTTTATTATGTCGGATAAAATGTCATAATACTTACTTTTATTTATTTATTTATTAGACATGTGAAGAATAATGATGTCTTTGACTTTTATTATATCGACTTAATTTAATATGGTGTATGTAAATTATATTGACAAAATATCAAAATTCTTGTTTTTTTTAATAAACATGTGAAGAATAACTATCTTTCATTTTTTATTACATTATTAATTTAATAAAAGGAAAATACTTAATTTAATATAATTTATGTACCATGTTTTACAAATTATATTATTGGTAAAAGACACAATGTCCTTATAAGACATTGATTGCTAAGCTCTCTTCAAGTGTAAAGATATAAAAGGATGGAATCCACACCTTTCTTATCTTGCAATAAAGGTGAGTTAATTTATTTATAAAAAGGTTTAGTTAGATTAGTATTTTCTTATTGAGTAAATATAGCATTTAATTCATTTTCGTTATGAGAATTTCAATAGATTAAAAATTATATACGATATAAAAGTTTATTGTTGGATATGTTATTTATATTTATACAAATATTTTTAGTATTTATTATTAAGTTTATTTTTAAATAATACATAAAAATAGTTATTATAATTTATCTATAACAATTTATTAATTATCTCCCTCTCTCTATTTTTAAATATTTATTTATTTATTCATTAATAAGTTAATTATTAATAATTTATTTATCATATATTACATATTATTATTATAATTTATTTTATTCCCGTTATAATTTATAATTTATATTTGAATTATTTATTAATTTATAATTTATAATAATAATAATAATTTTAATAATACATACATTTTAGATATTGATTATAATCATTCGCATTAATAAATTAAAAATTCTTTTTTTTGTTTTGAGTTTGTAATGTCATTGTTGATATGAGGTTCTTGAGAAAGGTAGTGTTAAATTCAGATATTGATTATAATCATTCGCATTAATAAATTAAAAATTCTTTTTTTTGTTTTGAGTTTGTAATGTCATTGTTGATATGAGGTTCTTGAGAAAGGTAGTGTTAAATTCATTTTCATTT